>JAPSGF010000022.1:4211846-4269231 GCA_035772895.1 Perdix hodgsoniae
AAGAAAAGAAAAGAAAAGAAAAGAAAAGAAAAGAAAAGAAAAGAAAAACCTTTGTGCTAGATAGTTACAGCCTGAGAACCCAGCCTCCATCCCGGAGGAACCTGCTTCAGAGAGGTGGGAGCACAGAACAATTAGATAAGAATTTGGTGGTGAGATGAAAGAATGGAGAACTCCTAAACCCTCACAGGAGGAGTACAAGTTGATTTACCATGAAGTGCAAAATAATCAAAATGAGTAAAATTTAAGCGTGTGGCAATGTTGCCTTCCTCTTTCTTCTTTCTTTTGTCCCGAGGCCAAAAAGATAACATTGTGCACTTCAGTAATTTGTTTTATTTATTCTTTTTTTTTAAATTGAAGTTTTTTATATGAGTTTAAGCAGCCTGAAGTAACTACTTCACCCGTAAGGTACCATTAAGATTCTGTCTTCAAGTCCTTTATGTGTGAGAGTAATTCTTATTTACAGCAAAAATTACCTTTCTGGGAGACCTGAATGTTTGTATTTGCTGGTAAAGTATGCATACATACAGAATGCCTGGGAGGGAGGCAGTTTCAGGAGGATGGTGCTTTCAAGCCAACTCCTAACTTCATTGAATACAATTTTCCAAGGGCCTGGTTCAGGCAAAGGGACACCATGGTCAGAATGGTGGTTTTCCTGCAATAAAGTTAATACCTTATGCTTTCAAATATGCTTATTCTGAAAATACAGGTACCTTGCTTGTGGTGGGGAAATGATGCTAGAATTAACAGCAGGCTGCCCAGCACCAATGCCTTTTGCCTAAAGCTAGGATGAGCTCTACACACGGTGGTAGGTTTTGCAATGCTGCAGCTGGGTGAGGATCACCTGACAGTCCCACATCTGATAGAAGCCAGCTTCTGATTTCCCTACAGATTGAAGTGTTGGAAACTTTAAGTACTCATTCTGATGCAGGATGACAACAAATATGAGGCTTTCAGTGCAAACATTTACTGGGAACGTCATAACAACAGGCCTGGTTTTCAAACAGTGGAGTTCTTCCCAATTGTTTCCCTTAGCAGACTCCTTAGTATGGCATGAGCACCTCTATATTCACAGCTGTGGGAGATGAGGCACAGCTGTGTTGTAGTGTTGCTAAAACTTAGATGATACACTGGTGGATCTTGTTATGCAGAGCCCAGCATACCAAAGTGAACCTAAACACTGGGGGTGAGAGCTGTAATCTCATTATTCTAAAAGCTTTTCTTCCTGGTGCTTCCTGTCCCCCCCCTCCATCGTTCTATATTTTGCCAAGGATGTGTATTTCTATCTGAAGGAACCCCCTGATGGGTTTACCTTTATATAGATGTTAGCTCAGCAAACCTGAGGAGGCTGTCATCTGCAAAGTAGTATCAGTGACTGAGGCTCTTTCTAGGAGAAGGAACTTGTTACCTGTGTCCTGTTTACCCTGAGAGGCTCTGCTAAAACTTTCTCCATGGAAACTGTGTTTTTGAGCAAACCTGGCAATGAACTGGTTACACTGTAGGAAGCAGCAGCTGAGGGCAATGGATAGAGAAAGGATGAGGTTTGATTGGTGCCTGTCTAGTTTTCTTGATTCCTCTGAAGTTAATAAGGGAGAATGAGATTAAAACAGATTTTTACCTTTTCATATTAAAAGCAACAGAAATGTCCAGGAAGGTAGAAACTGATGAAACAATACAAAGGATGGAGAACAGCAGGAGGGTTCATTTGTTGTACAAATCAGTGCATAAAGTAATGAAGGTTAGATGACTCCTCAGGGAGATTTAAGCACTTTCCAAGGCCTAGTGTGTCTAATGGGAAGCTCCCACTGATTTTAAACTGGTTTTGGGTCATGCTTCTGCAGAGAACTGAGACTGTTTCTGATGAAGTGATGCATTTTTTAAGTGATGAGCATAGACACAATCTCTTCTTTGGAGGTTCTCCATGAGACAATGGAAATACGGATGCCACGTGAAGGGGAGGCCACGTAACGTGGGAGAACTGTGTATAAGGTCTCAAATACATGCATGATTATTAAAATAATGATTATACACTTGCAAGAACAGGGGTGAGTAACGCTTGTAAGTTTGTGCTTGAATGGTAGCTAGGACAAAGGCTTCATGGTTCATATATAAAACCTTAAGCATGATTAATGACGACAAAAAATAGTACCCTTGCTTAAATAAAACAACACCCTTCGAGGTGTGAATGACCAACTCACCTCTGAAGATGCGCAGGGTTTCAAACATTCCTACATGGTGCCTGGGAGTGATGGAAATACTGCTAGCACACTGCTGACATGAACTCTTCTTTCTCTCCCTGTGATGACTAGGTTGTTGTTCTAGGAAAGTTTTGTCTTAATGCTGCCATAATGTTAACATGGCTTATCCTGCAGCTTCGATGTGTTTTGCATTTTGCTACTGCTCATATTTTATTTGCTGTTGTTTGCAAGGACTCGTGTGGCAATTGTTTGGAAGTGTGTGTGACTCAGAGTGATGTAAATGTCACCAGCTACATTAATATTTAGAGTGCAATTAACAGAATATTGTGGTGTGCTCCTTCTCCCACCCCGGCCATGTGTAAGCAACTCGACAGTCATTATTTATGTTAGTAAAACAAGATGGTTTATAGCTCTGTGGCATCCAGTGCTGAATCCCAGAATTTGATTACAGGAGACTCAGGGATTCAAGGTGACTGCCTGATATACTGAGCAGAGGTTTATGGAGGTAAACTTCAGAGGCGCAGCAACACATACCTTTTAAATAACACCTCTTCCCAGATAGGTCTTAGGTCATAAAACACAGATGCAGTGATTTCCTCCTTATTTTACAGATGGGGAAACTGAGGCACAGAATGGTAACAAGTCCTGTCTGTCATTATGGAGGAGGGACAGAGCTGTCAAAATAACTTGAATTTCTTGAAAATTGAATCAGTTTCTTCAGTGAAGACATTGGAATATTACAGTGGACATCACGTTTCGGGCTCTCAGAGCCTTTCTTCCAAATTACAAAGGAGTTGCGTGAAATTTCAGATAGGCCCACATAAAGGTCGCTATACAGCATGCACAAAACCAGTTTTTGTAGATTCCTTTTGTGGGTCTGCCATGAATGGTTCATGGCATGGTTCTCCTTCCCTGCCCCCCCCCAGAGAAGTGTGAGCTACAGAATGAAAATTGCTGGTGTACGAGTGTCATTAGCCAACGCTGTAAGGCCTGAAGTGTGATAAAAAAATGAGTTTGAAAGCAGGTTTGAACTTGTTAGATTAATGTTCTACTTTGCTCTTCAGATAGCTGCAGCTGGAGAAAAAAGCTCAAGTGAAATTCTCCTGTTGTAGGTGTCTGACTTTAGGTTAGAAAGTGAAGTTTTTGAGCTTTAGTTTGTGCAGAGTGGCACCTGAGTGCATAATCCTGCTCTCCTTGTGTATTTGCAGTTAGGTTTGGCCAAGTGTAAAATGGGGATGGTAAATCATTCCCTGTCACTATCTAGCTGGAGCCGGCTTCCTTTGTTCTGAATTAAATAGCAGGGAACTTGCCATAGTGTGAAGCACAGATGGTGGAAGGATGGGTCGAATAATTCCTTAAAAAGTTTTGCATAAAAATCTCCCGTGTGATTGCATTATTCTCAACAACCACACTGTGCCTTATCCGTGGAAAGCAATACTTCAGATGTATCTGCAATGATCCCAGGGCAAAAAGCAGAGTGTACAGCATGTGTGCTGTGTCACATTGTGATGGCTTTGTTTCTCCATGCAGAAGCAGAGTCAGTAGTTGAGTGGTGCTGCTCTGACCTGAGTACCTGCTGTAGCTGTTGGGTTTCCCAAGCATTGCATTGGAGTGGATTAACCTCAGCCCTCTCCAGCAACAAAACTGAGCTGAGCCAGCCCAGGCTGCCAAGAGTCAGAGCTTTAAAAAAAAGAGTTTGTATTTGAATGTACCTTTGGGATTGCCCTATTTTGTGTTTCCTATGTGTGGTTGGTGGGTATCCCATACACAAGCCTATGGGAGGTCTTAATCTCAACCACTAGTCAGAATATGTGTGCTTTTGGTTGCGTGCCCATATATTACTCAAAAGTTTTAGAGTTGTGTTCAATATGGGCAAAGTGATAGGAATTCTGATTATGAAATAGAAGAGGAAGATTGCTTATGTTTATTATTAGCTTTTATGCTACATTTGTGTGCACACTGGGAGGAGTTGGCCTGCAAACAATGCCCTATATTTTAACAGCTCCCTTTGCTGAGCATGGAGCATCTTGTAAACCTGTGCATAGAAGTTGCATTCATGCATTCTGTTTTGTGCAGAGAGTAGCTCCTTTTCCCAAGTTATAGTATGCAATTTCTTGATGACATGTTCAATTCCAAGTTTGATGAGAGGACACTGCTAGAAAAGCACAGGGGCCCTTTGGTTTGATGTATGTCTTTTAGGAAATGTGTTATCAGTTCCTAACTTCTGATGTGCCTAGAGCTAAGATCCACCCTCTGACCAAACTACCTCCCCACCTGAGCTGCAGGGAGGTGAAAGCTGGCCATGTTAACTCTCTGGCTAGCTGAAGCTCCAAAGAATACAACTTGACAGAAACAAATGTGGTTACCTTATAATCTGTATGTCAGCTGGTATCATGTAAGTGTTTACAAGCTCATTCATCCCTCTGCATGCTTTAGGACAGACACATTATCTCTGTTTCTTGAGGACAGAAATGATTGGAGCAATAGACTGCTGTCAGTTACAACATCACAGTATGGCCTTTGTCATTTGGAGGCCATTCCCATAAAGGATGGCCATGTGAGCTCTAACACCTTTCTGCCAATTGTACCCAGTAACACCAGTTGGTACAGTATATGGTCCTGTATCCCATGTGTCACTGGACAGGAATTAAGGGTTGCTCCAAGAAGCTCTTCATGAATTTATGACAAGAACCCAAACTGGAATTTGGAAGCTGTCTTTCGTGCAGTGAAAATCTGCTTTATGTCTGCTATACTGCTTTGCATCCAGAACTTGATTTATTTTCTGCAAAAACAGATTTATTTTTAAACACCAGAGTATTTCAGTGTATTCATTCACCTCTGATTTATTTGGATAAACATGAAAGATTTTAATTCTGACCACCTCCAACCCTCTGCCCTTCTGGTGGCGATTAATTCATACTTTGTTCCCGTACCACTCAGAGCAGACTTAATCAGTTGTGGATGTTATCCACATCTGTGACGTTTGTACAAAGCCCATAGGAGCCTGACACTGTAGGAAATTGCTCTCATTACACAGTTCATTTTGAGACTGTAAGTAGCCGTGTTGCTCAGAAAACAGGATTAGGGTGAAGTATTCTATTAGCACGCTTAATCCATAACTAAAATAATATTCATAACTCCTATCATGTTTTTTGGAGACAAGTGTGTTATTTAAGCTGTGAATGACCTTTCTGAACATGAGCTACACAGTTACAATATAAAATGGGAGTCCATAGTGATAAAACTATGTTGAAGCTTGCAATGCATCAGAGAGAAGGCAGTGCAAGAGGTGTCACTACTTTGTCAGAGCTGCTTCTTGGCAGCTGGCAAGGATAAAATGGTAATTCCTTCCTTTAAAAACTATGCTGTGATATATGTTGGAGAAGACCAAAAACTGTCTTCCCAAGAAATGTCTGAGTTACTTTCTATTAAGATGCTAGTTTTTCAGATCACTGACTGGTTGCTGTGCTGGTATTTCCATGATATCTGTGTGGCAGTCACAGTTCTGGCTTTATGCGCCAGGACTGAACTGGAGGAGTCCAGAACTAACACAATGAGAGCCGACAGCTTCAGTGAAAGAGCCAAGCTCCTGTCATGGGTGGCTGTCACAACACACATGCTTTGCTTGTTCACTAGAGGACAGCATGAACAGTAGTGTGTTTCCCCCCATGCACAAAGGCTGTCTGTAGTCGCTGTCAGAATTACTTCTTCTGGATTGCAAACCACTGCAGGTTCTTTGTCAGCGAGCGTGCTGTGGAAGAGCCATGCTGATGACTGCCTTTAATTGAAGTGAATGCAAAATGGCTGTCTGTACAAGCGGAGCTGCAGCATCATGCAAGGAAAAGGAAGGCATAGCTGCTGTGTGCCAATTAGCTCTGCAGTACTCCCTTGCCTGAATGCTCTAAACCCATCATATTGCTCACGGGTGTCCAACCTTCTGGCTCGCCTGGGCTGCACTGAGTGAAGAGGAATTTCCCTATGCTGCATATAAATAGGTTATTCCAAAAGTAGTGCCTCCTACTTATTTCTGTGGAAATGACAACAGATACAAAGGGCGCAATAACACTTTGGTAAAACAAATTCTCAGCTGTTCAGGTTTTTGTTCTCAGAACAAAACACTACTTTTCAGTGTGGTCACCATCATTATCTATGCATTTTTTGTCAGCAACAAACCATGTCATGCTTGTAAAAATCTGTCCTGGGAGGGTTTACCACTGTGGCTGTCAACACACCACCCATCACCTCTCTGTACTTACATCCACTCTTCAGTCTCTACAAACCAAGCATCGAAGAGTATCACTGGGTACCTTTTTTCCACATGGAAGAATTCAGTGACACACCTTTGCTTCATGCACACTTCCATGTCAGGCACCATTCTATCAGACCGCCTCTCTGCTGCTGTCTGTCACATGGTAACAACATGTCCTGGAATACTGGTGGGAATTACTGATGGGAATCAGCCTTTACCGCCTTACCTCCAACATCTGGCTCTGACGTTGTGGGCCAACATTATAAATAGGAGGCAATGCTTTTGGGGCAGCCCTCACTAAATATATTGTATAGTTAACATATATGAAGTAACAAAACTTATTTTAATGTTGAATGTTTTTATTTAAACATATGCAAAAGAGAGCAATAAACCCGTAAAACTAGTGGGATATGTGACCATGTTATTGTGACACTAATGCACTCGTCAGGTTTGATGGCAGTGGTTGCAGTTCTTGGTGAGTTCCCATGGTGTTCAGCAGAGATTTTTGATGAAACTTCACTCTTTCTGTGGTTCATCTTTGACAATAATTGTTCACAAATGCGCATACTGGCAAAATGATGACATGAATACTGCGTAGTGAGGGGCATTTCTTTCTGGTAGAAGAGTGCTTATAAAAGCCTGGAAAGAGACAGAATGAGATTTTTAACTGCAGCTCTCTACATTCCATCTGAAAATGCACAAGCCCAGGGAAGGCTGCAGGTGTGCTGCTTTGGGGTGGTGTGAGGAGCTGGGCCGCCATGATGGCATGGGGCGGCTGCAGGGTGAGCTGCATGCAGCCTGCAGGCCGCAGCTTGGGCATGGCTGATGCTGCTAGTCCTAATAAACAATAATAGATTATTTAAGAAAGTATTAAGATGTTTCTAGTCAGGGGAAACCCTTAAAAGCAGTTGAATGCTTCTTTTATTTGAGATGTCTTGGCGAGGCAGAAGGAAGCATCATGATTTTGCTCTGCTTTGGGATGGGTTTTGTCAAAAAGGAGTCGCACTGAGGAGAGGCATAAATGTACCTGTGGTGGTAGTTTGTAGCACAGGATGACTGGGCTGAGAGGTGCTCCGTGTTTAGTCCCTGTTCTGCCCAAATCAGAGTGAAGTTCTTCCATCAGCAGAGTTTCAAATGAGCCCGAGCAGGGACTAGATTTGTTTCACTCAACTTCACAGGTCTAAATGCTGTTTTCCTGAAGTACAACATGAGCTAACAAAACAAGTGACAAATAACGAAACTGTGAGGTAAAATTCCCATTTTGTACTCATCTTTGTTCTGTACACAAAGTTGTGCTGAATGTTGGTGCCTAGGACAGAACAAGAACGGGGAACGGAGGGTAGGAAAGCATTATCAAACAACTAATTGTGCACCATTTTTGAGATTTACTTTCTTTTCTTAGAGAGAAAGAAGCAGCAGAGCAGCCCAGGGTCTGGTTTTGATAAGGAACAAACCAGGCCAGAGCCAATGCTTTGCTTAGGTAAGTTAAGCAGTTTTCATGAGGAGGCTTCACGTTTTGTGCAGCTTCCTCTGCCAGTGGGTAGCAAACCCTTCTGGGTTTCTTTTCTGAAGTAAGAATCACAGAGGATGGCCACAAAGCTATCTTTTGAAAGCCTTTTCCATTTTGACAGGGACAGGTGTCCAGGGTAGTTCAGAAATAAGTCCTAACTCCCTCTGAGAGATTGATTCTGTACTTAGAGGTGGAAGTAAAATCTTTATTTTCTGGATCACCAATTGCCTTTCTTACTGTCTCTGTGATATCATTTGTTTGATGTTGAAGTTGTGAAAATATTTTGTATTTATGGACAGAGGTATAATTCTGTCAACATGGAGTTGCTGTGGGTGAACGATCAACATCAAGTGTTTTCAAATGAGTTTTCAGTAGGAACTGATCTTGGAAACGAGGGATTAAAGTAGATGAAAAAAAAAAAAGCCAAAAAAACACAAAAACTTTTTAAAAGAAGTCTAAATTACCAATGAGATAAATATCATAGAATCATAGAATCTTTAGATTTGGGAGGGACCTCAGAAGGCCATTTAGACTAGCTCCAAATATTTTAGTTAAAATGCATTAATGTTTCATTCAGATGTCATTTCTTCAAAAGTGTGATCTTGTGGAAGCTTTCAGGAATTGTTCAACCATGATTTAGAATACCTGTTGTTTTCTATGATCATTTTACAGGCTTTTGTGTGCCATTTATGAAGAAGCTATTCAGCTTTATCTGTAATAAACTGTATGGGTCTGCTCCATAAGGGAGCTGCATGTGACTGCCAAATGAATTATCATAAAATCCCCTTTTCACATCTTTCTGGGAAATCAGTGCAGAAAAAAAAATGATAAAAAAAATAAATATCTCAATCAGAATACAACTTCAATGAAAATGTGTTTGGGCATAGAAGCAAACAGAAACTTTGCCAGTCCTTGTAGAGTGAGTGAATGTAAAAAGGTAAAGTGAGTGCATGTAAAGTGAGTGCTGATGTTTAGTTTCAGCCAGAACCAGAACCTCTGATCTACATAAATGAAGAGAGATTGTCTCAGTTGTTTGCTTCCCACTGAACAGGACAGGGGAAGCCATGCCATGAGGAGCACCGGTGAGGAGCTTCATTTCAAGTGAAAGGCACGGGTCATTTAGTTCACTGAATGATGATAATAAAGGTGTTGAATCATTGGTCAAAGGGCAGTGGGGGCAAAGTGATACCTTGAGATGGCTCATCTATGGCCATGCTTGGCTGCAGAGCTCCCTGGGAATGCTGGGTCCCCCTCTCTGGATGGGACTCTGGGGCCCAGACACCCAGAGGTGCCCATGGTGGGGGTGAGATGGAAGCGTTCACCCTCTGCTCTTGTCAGGCTGACAGAAGTTTGGGGTTCTGGTTTTGTGGTTTTGGAGGGAGGAGTTAAAAAAAATAAACAAATAAAGAGCCAACCCAGGCAAATGGAAAACTTCTTATTTGTAGAGATCTTGTGTAGCACAAGGTGGCAGTAATGCTCCACTGTTTTACTGTTGTTGCCTTTAATTGAGCAAGCATGAAGTTAGAGCTTCAGAATGCTGCTGAAATATATATTTTTTTCCCATGGAGACAACTTCATCTCCCCTCACCTTGCTGTGTTATCCACATTATTCTCACCTTGAATCCAAAACGCAACATTGTGCCAGCTGCTCACATGAAAATTAACAATCACAGCCAAAACCAGGACATGACCTTACCTTGTGTTGGTCTTTCCTTCTGCTGAATATCACTGCTAATAACTCATTAATTGATTTACATTAGGTCTATTCCTGAATTTGTTAATTCCATAAAGCAGCTGACAAACTATTTTCATTAAAAACATGCTTTCATTCAAAGATAGAATTCATACTACTCTCATGAATAGATCTGGGATTATTTACTTGAAAAACATCTGCTTGCTATATGAAGAATGGGAAAGAGATACTAGAGTGTCCATAGTCAGATGCTAGGCATTGCAGTAGTGATCCTTATCTTGGCACAGTTTCATACCCTCTTGTCAAATTTGGTCGGAAAGATGGAGTGCATCTGATTACAATACCATTGCCCATTGTTTTCCTTCCAAGCTACAATTCAGTATTGGTTTTAAAGCCCATAATATGAAGTGTCTCTGCCTATACTGCTAAGATAGCAGTGTTTAAAGGTATTACAATTTCTGTGTTTCTGCATGAACAGACACCCTACTTCATGGCCATGGCTAGCAGGTCTGGGTTATTTTTCCCCTGAAAGGGCTGTTGGGAACAAAGCTTCAGTGCATTGGCAGACAGTTTCTCAGTGTTAGGCACATCTCATTCCTGTAGATGAGAAAGAAAACCCAATGTTCAGCAGCATCAGTCCCACCAGATGTCACTCTTGGATTGCAAGAGAAAGCTGTATGAGCAATCTCCCATTCTGTCTGCGAAACTGCTTTTCTCTCTCATTGCTTTGACGCCGCCTTGATGTGATCTTCTTGTGTTCTGGTACAGTGTTTGCTTCAGCTGCACGTGCTGGGGGAAGGAACAGGGATGACACTCTGTGGCTGAGTGTGCAACGTGTAACTGCACAGCATCACTGAGTTTTAGTACAGATTATAGAGATGGCCTTTTCAGATAGTTCCACAGAGTGTGTAACAGAATTACCAGGACTTACAATGCATCTGTAATATCCATTTATTTGTCTGATTATCTTTATAAACTAGCAATTGTATTTCCACAGTTATTTTGACGTGCTGGCAACATTTAATTCTTATATTTCAGTATGTAGCACCTTCTGAAAGTAGAAGTGATGCACTCTCGTCCTTTCTCATGGCACACACTGAGGACTGGACCTTGGGTTTCTTGCCTTGGGTTTTGTCACTAAAGGTTAGTAAATGAGTCAGTGACAGTCTGTAATCTGGAACACTATTGAAAAATTGCCTGTTGTCCTGTTACGTCCCATAGCAGGAGGAGAGCCCTTTACAGTTCTCAGTGTGAGAGGTCTGGATTCTGCAGTCATGTTGTAGCCCTGTTGTAGAGGAGCAATCATTTGCTGGACTTAGGCTGACTGGAAGAATGTCTTTCTCCTGACTGATGATTGATTTATTATAATTATTTTTAATAAATTAAAAATCGAAGATTTTTCTAGGTTCTGAAGAAATGGTATACTTTTACCAGCTTACTTATGACTTGCTCTGTATAGCCTTAAGCACTGCTTAGCAATGGATATTATGTGTTGTTGAATGATATCAAAGCTTGCATGGGTGTTTCTGACATACATAAGTGCATCCATATGTGTTTTTTTTTGGTATACGATAAGAAAGTTGCATCACTGCTCTAAAAACCAGACTGTAGCTATTAAGCACATGCCATAGCTCAAAGTTTCCATTAATTTAATATAACATGCATTGCTGGAGAATATACTGTATTAGCAGGACATTCCCTCTTCTAAGCAGAAAACAGGATTTGGGATCTCATGTTTCATATCACTTCCTTGTCTTGACACCATCTTAAAAAATACTGAAGTGCTTTTTGCTAAAGTTCCTCTTAGTCTCCTCTCCAAATAACTTCACAAACTGTTAGGTTCTAAATTAATAACATGGTCCTCATGGTGCCAAAATATAATGAGAGAAAGATATTCGCTCTCCAGGCTGTTTCCTCACTGGAGTGCAGTGCATCTTGTGCAGGCTCCTGAAAGGAAGTCCATCCTCAGAACTTTGTGTACTGGATCAAGACCTGTGCAGGTGCTCTGAATCAATGGTTTGAGCCCTTGAAACAGAAAAGTGTCCACTCCCCTGTCACGCAGGTGGCAGACCCAGTTTATCTGCAGGAAAAGACATCAGGGTTGTATCTGTGTTCCCAAAGGAGGGTAACGCTGCAGAATGCTTGGGTTTGCTGGCCTGGGCTAAATGTGTCTATTAGCCAGTAATTAATAGGGAAGGTGTAGCAGTAGGGACTTCTTGCTTGCTCTTGGCAATATGTGGTCAGTTCACTGGCTTGTTATTAGCCAGTATTGTGCTTTTATTTATTTATTATTTACTAATGCAACTGCCCCATTGGATGCATTGAGCTAGTAGATATACCATATGCTACAAAGAACACCTGCTAGAGCTTAAAACTGTGCCTTAGTTTTGCTTTTTGGGTCCTCCCTGGGATGACTTTGTGCCAGAAAGGCACATGCATGGTCCTTTGTTCATAGCACTATGGTTGAGTTGAGTCTTTTAGATCTCAAAGGTAGCAGAGACTAGTTTTATTTCTTCACTGTGCACTTGGTAGCCAGAACGTTTTCTTCTGTCCCCCTCTGTAAGTTGTGGCTATCACTTTCAAAAATGCTTGCATCGACTGTGTCATTATTCAGAGTGCTGTTTGAATGACACCTGTTGTATATGCATTGTTTGGTCAAGGCAATCAGTGAATTCATGCATGCAGACTTAGCCCTGTCTTCCACCAAAGCAATTAAACTCCAGAAATGCACAGCTGAGGCATCAGTCAGTGACGACAAAATTTGCTTATATAGCAGTGGATAAACTGATCTTTTCTCTCGTGACTTGCATGTGTGCTCTTTTTTTTTTCTTGGCGGGGTCTGGGAGCTGGATACTTGTCAAATGCTATAACATGAAGTTAAGTATTTGACTTGGAGAGAATGACACATTGACACTTTTCATAATAATTGCTTCTTACACTGGAAACCTCCAGCTGTTTTGGTGGAAATAACATGATATGACTGTGACAATAACACAGCCTCAAAGCCCACAGACTGAAAATAGAAACGTACAGATCCAATTTTAGTCGAAAAGTAGGGGTTTTAACTGTTATTAAACTGATCATAAAGATGGCTAGATGTGGAAACTAAAGGAATCTCAAGAAAATTCTTCCAGTGGCTTATACATGCATTCGATGACTTTATGAATAAAGATTATTGTAATTTCTGAAGCAGTAAATATCAGAAATGCCCTGCAAAGAGGAATAGGTTTATATCATCTTTTTACTTTAGGGAATCCAAATTGCAGGATCCTGTATCCCAAGATCACCTCATCCTATGGCAGCAACAGAGTTCTCAGATGCTCTTTCCCTTTGAGGAGAATGTATGACCTGCCCCAAGCTGAATGGAAAGTCATCTGAAGGTTAGTGTGTGGGGAGACAGCTCTGGGGTGGATCTCCCTTTCATGCATTTCCTATAAGCAAAATCACTGGTGTAAATAACAGTCATTAAAGTTAGATCTGCATGGGAAATAATTATTTTTAATATTTTTTGCCTACGTGAAATATTAAAGATTGGACAGTAAGACTGCTTCTAATGAGACTATAACTATTCTGTGAAAGGCAGAATATGGTAGCTGTATTTCATTATCTGTTTCTTTGGAATTAGTGCTTCTATCCCCCCACAATAAAAACAGGATGAACGCACGTCTGCTAAATCTTTAATGTCTCTAATGGCCTCTTGATCATTTGCATTTCAGATCCTTCTTCGTACACAGCAGCAATCTGTGGTCTTGGAACATGCAACTGATTGAAGCTGAAGGTGCTGCCTATTATTATTATCAAACCTTCCCCCTTACACCACCCATTCAGTTGGAGAATGCAACAGAGAAGACTGTTCTGATAATTCTGGAGATTCACTGCCGAGAACTCAGCATCAAGAGGATACCAGCTCTGTTTAATTGTGTTCTGAAGGGAATATGCATTTATGCATCTTTCTTTTTGATGACAGGAATTCAGAAAAATCATTAAAAATACTTGCTGAAGACCGTAGAAAGGCAGTTAGACATGACCTGTAGTAATTGTCCATAGTGTTCAGACAGTGATCACAGAAGGGTCATTGTGTAACTGGATGAAGAATTGGATTAAAATCATTTGATTTTCACGTGTCTCATAGGTGGTGGCAGAGATACAGATGGAGCAGCTGCTGAGAATAACAGCTCATGGGACTGAAGGATATTATTAAGCCATAATCCACCTACAAGTCAGCTGGTTGGAAATGCAAGGTACAGGGACTTGAGTAGAATCCAAGCTTTGTGAATATGGCCCTTAGAGGAATCTGTTCATCAAACAAGTTGCTTTCTCAACACACATCATGCTGAGATTCATTGTGCCACGTGACACTACGAATGGTAAATCCAGGAGCAGTTTTCTTATTTGTCGTCAAGGTTACTTCAGTAAATGTCTGTGTTTGTGCATAATATCCTAGTCTGGATTAAATCCTATCACATGGCTTTGAAGAAGACCTGGAAGGTAGTTAACTACTGTAACTGATTTGTTTGAATTTCAGCCAGCGATCAGAGCATATATTCTCCTTGCATTTTTCATTGGTAGCTACTGGAAAGTTTATTTGCTTTTAGTTAACTTTAAATGAAGTAACTTATGGGCCATATTGTGGAAAGCTGATAAAACTCTGGGCTATAACGATGTGGTGGAAGTGTAAGGTCAGGGCCTGAACTGGTGATTGAGCACTTGGTGAAGGGCTGTGGCTGCCCAGGGAGCACAGGCAAATTGTTTGCAGCTGTGCTCCCCCCAGACCAGAAGGGGTGGACCCAGGGTAGAGCTCCTATAAGGGCAGCCACTGAAGGGAATGCTGCATAGCCAGGGAGCCTCTTCACCACTTGGGTGAGTTTGGCTTTTCTTTCTGTGTTTGACTATTGGCCTACTTGTGAGTTCTCTATCTGGTATTGCCAAGAACCTGTCAAAAGCAATTTTGCTTCTTCATATAACAGAACAGATGACCCTTTTTGTTAAGGCAGGGAAAGTGGTTGTAAACTCTTTATGGAACGTGGATACTTTGTATTTTGAGGACTTTATCTTGCATTGGGGATACCAAGCAGATACTGTGCTTGCTAATTTTTCTCCTAGGGCAGCAGTTTCTCTCTTTCTGGGCCATACCAGATTCTGCTAGATGCATCTTGGGAATCCTTCCATATTATTTCTGCTTTTTCATGCTTTTGTGAGACTCACTGAGGATGGATCTGGTACATACCTAACATAATCCTCTGCTTTCACTGGATGTTGGAACTAGACATTTTTCTGCTTAACTACGTATACCAGGAAAAACGTATACCAGGATTCAGAGCTGGCTGGTTGCAGTTCAAAGGTTAAACTGGTTTTATAATTATATTGTCTTCTTTAAGCAGAAAGAAAAAAGGAAGTTAATACTTCCCTGTCATGTTGACATAATTTTCTTTAATGTCACACTCATTCGGATTTTGCTGTAACTTTCTATGTTTAGATACTGCATGTTGAAGTGTAGTGGTGTGGTCTTTCTAAAATGTATTTCATTCCCCTTGTCTCGAGGCAAGGTATCTGTTATTGACTTCACAAACTTCACTGTCACTTCCAGTTATCACGAATAGCTGTTTAAAGCCACTGCAGGTAGGTTATTCCTGCCTGTAGTGGCTCCAGGTGGTTGCTAAGCTTGCCAGCCAAGTTTGTAGAGCCTATGCCCTCATCTGCTGTGGAGAAAGACCAGGTGTCAGTGTTGCTTTGCAGCCTGCAGGCCTCATTCCAGTGCCAGTCACAGGATGGTGATATGCCTGTTGGAGCCTGGCAAGGATAGATCAGATGCTCTCAAGTGTCTCTTTTTCATCCTTAAAAGACTTGGGGTTTTCTGTGTGATTGCTTATCTGCCTGGAGGGTTAAGTCTTACTGTGGGATGGAAATGAGTGTTGACATCCCTATTGTTCAAGACTGTGAAGTGATCCAAACAGCAGTATTAATACATTGGACTCAGTTTGTCTCACTGGATCTATGTGTCGTAGGCAGAAATATATGGGTTGAAAGGGTCCAGCTAATATGTGACCTAGATAAGGAGGGAAACACTCCAGTAGAAATGCTGCAGTCATTGAGGTGAGATGCATCTCTGTTCCCTCAGTCTAACTTAGTCTGGGGGCTTGTCTGTAGGCTTAGGTGTCTCAGTAACACTCCAGCGTGGCTTTTCCAATTAGCAGTTCTGTTCTGGCCTATCTGACAACTGTTTTGGCAAGACACTATGGTACCTCAACTGGATTTTTTGCAATTTATTTTCCTTGTAGTTGTGCTTGTTTCGGTGTGAAGTAAACACCGATACAAAAGAAAAAAAATAATTGCTTACAACATTGCATCCTAGGCGAAATAAGGTAGGAAACAAATCTGAAAATACCAAAAGAGAACATCTCCCATCTGTTTTTCTCTTCTGCCATTAGGTATTGTTGTTTTGAATTGCATGTAGGGTTTTATATCCTAGATATAATTGAACAGACTGCTTCCCTGTAAGATACTTACTGCAGTTTGTCACCCCATGCAGCACTGCAGTGATTTCTGTACCTCAGTTATACAGGCACCTGCTGAGTTGTTGGAGCACAAACAGTCTGCCAGGTGGCTGCCCAGTGTCTGATTACAAAAGAGTAGCATGGGTTTCTGTCATATGTATATGAAAACATGAATCAGGCAGGAGATGATGAAGAAATATTCTTTGCCTGAGTTGGATGCAGAAATAGGAAGAAGCATTACTGACTAGGTTGGAATTTTCCCACAAATGTTTCTGCAAGTGTCCTCCTTGGGATGTATGGAACATCCTTCTGTTGAGCTTCTTGCATCAGTAGTGGAATAAGGCCTGTCCCTTGTGACCTGAATCAGAGAGATGTGAATTACTGTTCCTCCCATCTCTGTTCAGCTAGTGTTGCTGAGGATTGGCTCAAGTAGAAATTTCATTTTTCACTGCTGCAGTTGTAGAAGGAGGTATTTTTTGCCAAACGTTTGTTGCTAAAAAGAGAGGAAATAGCTGGTAAGTGTTCTGATGCATGTTCTTTAAAAGTTAAAGGTTTCTGAAGGCCACTTCCTCCTATGTATGTAAGAGGAATAACAGCATGGTATAAAAAAACACCTCGTGTATGTGTTGTAATTCAGAGGGGCAAAATCAAGCATAAGTAAGCAAGCACTGTTCTGGTCAAAGAGTCCAAGTGGAGGAGAAGTATGGCACATAGTCTTGAGCTGCACTTCTGCCTGCCACAGGTGCTCTGGGAGACTCTGAGCAACGCTGCTGGAGGGTTCCCTTGCAGCTTCCTAGCTCTCGTTTTGTTGTTCAGGTTGTAAATATTCAGAGAATGTTCTGTCTTGAGATATGTAGAGCAACTAGCGCGTAGGGTCTTGCTCTCTGGGCACTGTAGCAACATGAATAATAATCCTTAGCCAAGGAAGCAAGGCTTTTTCCCATTGCAGCATAATGGCACTTTAAATTCCTGCGCTGTCCTTGGTTAGATGGATGCTGACACAGCAACACGAGGAGACGCTGTGGACGCTTTTACGTATGCTATAGGTTTGTGACTGTACTTCCACAGCCATGTAAATCAGAAATAACTGCTGAAAACAGTGTTTTAGGTACTGCCATATAACTGTGGGAGAGAAGAATGGGTTTATTTTGAAAAATGAGAACAGCAGCTTGCTTAATGTTTCTTTCCTTGCATTAAAAAAACAGAATGCTTTGATGATGTTTCCTAATGGGCTTTAAAGGCTCAGCCCTTAAAATAAGCAGGTTCATGAATAAAAGAATGGTTTCTGGCAAGGAAGAACTGCAAAAAATATATTCTTAATTTATGGCACTAAAAAAGAAATACTCATGTAATAAATGAGTGAGTTTTGCCATTCGATTATGCAGCTAACATTACAGCTATTACAATCTTAAAGTTGCTTCCAGTTTCTATCTTGTTTCCTTCCTGCATTATATAAACACTGTAAAGTAGTTTCTGGTTTAAAATGGATGTGTACTGTGGAAGGAAAACTTCCCTTTGGTATATATCATGCTATCTTGTATAATACAGTTGCTGATCAAAAATGTCAGCCACCAGCACACTGACCTATCATCCTGGTTGTCTGTTCTTATTAGATGATGTGGGTAATGACAGTGAGAGAAGGCTGTTTTGTGTTGACTGGTGCCCTTGCAACGTGCTTCAAATGCATTTTTCTAGTGTTCTGTTATAAAATGAGAGCATTACTTCGTGGTGTTTCCCAAATCTAATGACTTATTTCTTTTGTATGTTTAAAGGACTTTTATTTATCATCCCTTGATATGAGCAAGCTTGTGTTGTTGAGGCTGTTTCTCAGTTCAGTATGCTCTGCTGTGGACCCGGGGCAGTCAGCATCAGCTCCTGGGTGACCCCAGGGAATGAGCAATGGAGTCTGCACTCATGGTGAAAATCAGATGAATGGGGAATTTGCATCAGCAGATCTCATGGTGGTTGTATAAAGCTGTGGCAGAGGAGACAAGGCACCTAGCTGGGCATTCCCTGGGCTTGTTTTGTTTTAAAATTCTCAGATTAGGTGGTTTTTTGTTAATGTTTTAAGGGAGTATTATTTACTAGGAGGAGCTGATTCCCCCCCCCCCCCCAAGCGTTCGCCTAATTTTACTATTTTGTAGTTCTAAATGCACAGTAAAGGCAGATTATATTTATCTCTACTTATCAGCTGTGGAAATAGTCAGGGAAGGGGAAGCTGACGGCCTCCCTGAGGTGTCACTGCATGTTCAAAGGCAGAATTAAGACAGTCTCTGTTCCCAGGTAGTGCTTTATCCATAGGGCAGCTCATAATCCATCTGGCTGAACACAAGTGATGCCTAATGTTGTTGTCTGAGGTTCAGTGTATTCTTACTACAGAGTAAATAACATCATCTCAGTTGAGAGCATTGACTGAAGGTGCTGGAAACTTAATCAATTTAAGATTAACTTTTTTCCCCCAGGAAATAATGTGGGTGCAGGTCTTTCAATGCGTGCTAATTCTGTGAAGTAAAATAGAATTGAAGTTGGCACTTAGAACATCAGGCTTTGGTCTTTTAGGTCTGTGAAGTATCACTGGGGAGGCAGTCCCCAAAATCTCTGCGGTGCTGATGCTGGAGTGCAGGCTGAGTTCAGGTATTTAAGCCTAAAAGTGCAATTCTCAAAATCAGCACTGTTGTTCTGTGAGCATCTGTTTTCATCCAGGAGTTGCCACAAGACCCCAGTGCTCTGCCAACACTTGGTGCTGTGTGGGCCCTGATTCACGAGTCCTCTGCTAAGCTGCTTGCAGCCTTTGTGTCTCCAAGGGATGCATCTTATGGGATATTTCTTAAGTATATTAATGCATGCTTCAACATCAGTGTGAAATCAGTGCTAAACCATAGTGGGGAAAAAAGTGAGGAATGGAAAGATAGCCATGTTGTTTTGTATGAGGCTCTGCATTTAGGGTGGTTTCCTCCATATGGAAAACTCAAAATTAATTTCCCCTATCCACCCGCATCCTCATTGAAATCTGCAGCATCTTTTGCCCCAGACTAATAGCAGCTCTAGGGCTCAGAGTTGCCCTGACAGGTGGGAAGTGTGGGATTGAATCTCCCTCAAGCAAAGGAGGAAACTGAAGTTGGACATCCTGCATCCTGGCCATGTGCTCTAATCAGCATGGCATACAGCATCCCAGGTCAGACTCATTTCAGAGGAAAGAATGGCAGAGAAACTGTCAAAGAATGCTGTGGTGCAAGATTCTGATTGCAAATATCCAGAAGATGTCATGACTATATAGCTCTGAGGTTGTGCAATGGAAAGCTTATGGTTTTATGTTAGGTTTTAAATCTTTTCTATGGTAATATGGTATATATTATATATTATTATTATATATTATAATATATATGGTCTTGCAGAAATGGCTGGGATTTCACGTATATGACTTCTGGGTTATCTCGAAGTAGGGAAAAAAAGGCAGATAACACCTTTTCCTCTCCAGACCTTGATGATGAGTTCTTCTGTCATTCTGTGGCATTGAAAGTGGCTCTTGCCCATAGGGTGCCTGTCTTGAGTTTGTAGCTCTTAATTTGCTTAAGGAGCACTGAATTCAGAATAACTTCCTATGATTTTTGCTAAGGGATTTTTGTTCATAGCTGCTTCCCTCTGCTGAAGAAAATCCTAAGCTATTACCAGGTAGTGTGAGAAGGTGAGTGGAGAAGGCATTGCTAATATTGGCTGTGCCTAAGGTAAATATTCCTGAGGACAATCAATGAGTAGAAAGCCTGTGTTTTAATTGACAGGCTCAGACATGAAAAGAGAAACCTGTTTGATGCACTTCTCATTACTGGGCAAACAGAAGGTCAAGCTAATTAGTTCTCTTGATAACTTGCTCGCTCCGCTGTGGGAAAACTTGAATGTGTCTGAACAAAACTGGTTTGCAGTGCAGTGGAGGATTACCTTCCAAGATCATTAAAGAAACATTAAGGAAATCACAAATGTAATTCACCTGAGCAGATTACAAGGCTCTGTTAAACCAGCGCGTATTTAGAATTAGTTCTAAGTTCTGCCTTCATTTAATGCACCCTCATGTCTTTAATGAGGACTCCTGTGAATTTTAGCAAAGGGGGAGATGAGAAGTGTCCCAAGATAAGCACTGCTTTTGCACAAATAATTCAGGCAATTGTTCTCTGGCCAGGTTTAATGGCTGATAGTGCTTTATCTGCTTTGATCCCAATAAATGCGTGCTCTCCACTGAGCCTGCTTCTGCCTTTTAGGTTTGTCAGTGTTTGTCTCATTCCAGAAGGTTATGGTCACCTCGGTAGGGGAAAACAGTCAAGTACTGCTGTATTCTACCTCAGTGAAGTGTGTTTGGAATAACTTCGTGACTTGAATTTCCATGGAAATACTGTAGTTTTCTCTGCTCCATTAGTTAAAGGTATGTTCAATGTTTATGGTAATCTGGTAGGACATCTTCTATGATTAAACAGCTCCGTAACCTCTCCAGCACTCTGCTTCCTTTGTTCCACATGCTACAAATTCAGAGAGAAAAGCTGTGCCTGCAGACTTGCCGGTTATCGCATCAGTTCTATGCTGCATCCCTCCATCCTGGCTGTCTGCTGCTGCACCTGGATTCAGCAGTGCCTGCTTCATTGAAAGGCTGAGCCTGGATGTGCCCCAAAGTTTTCTTTTAGCAAGCAGAGCTTTCTACTTACTTTGTTATTGGTGCATATCAGTGGGAATCGAGCAGCATCAGAATCCTAGAGCACCGTGCAAATGAAGTTTAAAAACCTGCACACCCTGGAATCCCAATCAGCAGGCACAGAGGGGAACCAGGGAGATGTTTTTATCTACTTAAGGGAAGCGTAGTCCAGAAGAAATGAAGTAATTTACTGTAGCACCCTTGGGGTGGAATGAGTCTGGAAGGGAAGAAGTTGGAATCCAGATATGCTGAAATGCAGGCTGATGCCCAGCAGCAGAACTGCTCTGTGCACTGATGTATCTGGTCCAGAAAGCAGAGAGCATTTCTGCACTGTGGGTTTAGCTTCTTCGTACAGTGGAAGAATGAGCCTCTGGGAAAGGACTCAAATGCTTTCTGAGAGCAGTTCTGAGATACCTAGTCTTTTAAAATGAGTTCCTTTTCTGCTTAAAGCTGTTCTGTGGCTCAAATCAAAGGCACATACAGATTCTGAAACGAAAGGTAACGTGCAGGTCAGCACAATTTAAAGGTGGGAGTTGCTTTAATGTACATTTTCCATTGGCTTTGTCAAGCGGAGTGGGCCTGTGTTTTTGCAGGTTAGAGCAAAACTCAGCACAGATACAGGGGTTAAGATTTCTTTCTCAGTAGATTTTAAATAGAAATATTGTGGAAACATGTTTCAATTTTAAGCTCAAGTGTTTATATGGACTAAATGTTAGCTCTTCTAAGTCAGGATCATCCCTGTTTACAGTAAGATCTGGTTTTGTATGACTTCTCTCCCTCTCTTTCAAAGGGGAAGTGTTTTGGTTGTTGGTATTTGTGTAGTTCATCTTTCTCTCCTCTTTCCTCTGTGGTGTATTCCCTGCTGGCTCCTTCTGCTTTGCCTTGACATCTAGACTTTGATCAGTAATAAACAACACCTGACGGTGTCAGTGGGACCCCTGCAAAAACGAGTATCCTCACAGTGGTGCCCTGCCAGCAGCAGTGACATTCCAGCCCTGAGTCTGACATGGATACCTGTTCCAAACAGGTGTTTAAGATGGCATACATGGGGTTTTAAATGGCTTTGGTTTCACTTCATGTCTAAAAGCATCCCACTATCTTAGTTCTTGACTGTGAAATCATTTGTATATCACTTTGCATACACAACTTACATATGAATGAGAGTTGTGTATGTATAAGGAAACAAATGCATGTCAGGACTGTAACAAACCCATGTTTGTTAGTTGCTAAGTGACTTGTAGAATTTTTTGATACGTAATTTAGTTACGTTTTAAAATTTCAGATGAAGTGGAAAATTAGTTCCAAACCTTTTTTCTTTTCTTGAGACTTCACTGTTTGTTTTGTTGTTGTTCTATAGGTAAATAGAAACCAGAGTTTCCATGTGCCATCAACACATGTCAAGTCAAAAGATCTTTCTGCTCTGAAATATACAGTCCCTTCCCTTTTTGCTACAGCTCTGCATAAGAGACATGAAACTAATCTGGATGCAGTTCAACTAACGATGTCACTTTTTGTTAGTTTACTGTGTGGCTTGTAATAATTAGGAACCATGTGTAGAGGCACTCTTTATTTTCCCACATCTTGATTTGCATTAATGGATGGCAGCTGCTGTTTGTATGACTGCAGTAATCACAAATTCTTTTGATTCTGGCCTTAGTGTAGATGAAATTGTGTTGCTGGTCATAGTGCTTGTGTTCCTCATTGAGTGATTAAAAGCTATCTGTGTGCATAAGGGAACTTTACTTGAACTGTGTAACCATAATTTAAATGATATTAAAACTGAAGTCCTCATGGAAACCTGCTATTATAACTTCAGAAGTTGGATGTTATAGTGCATATTGAGAAAGCTGATGACTAATGTGAACAGAATGAGTTTTATTGAGTAAATAGTGAATAAGGCCTGATAGACTGATGCTGATCTGTATCAGCTATGACTCTAGGCCAGCAGTAATTTTGCTATTTGAAACCTTTGTTCTGGCCTGTGCAAGTGTTTTAAGAGGTGGGATAGGCTGGCTTAGTGTAGGATTTAGAAAGAGAAACTCTGCAGCTGCAAAATAAAACTTTGAGCATTCACAATAAGTGATGGCTGGTTACTGTAGGGCTGGAGGTGGGCCAGAGGGAAGGTCATAGCAGTACTCCTATTATGTCTTCCATGGCCTTGCTATTTTGTACAAGACTGAGTTATCTCTGCTAAGGAGAACAGTGACACTAAAATCCAGGAAGGCACTATTAAATGGAGGAGGACTCATTCGTTTTTCTTCTAAGTACTGCTCCAGTAGTGCCTGAGAGCTTCATGCTGTAAAAGGCGGACCTTCCAGAAGACCCACAAAATACCTTTTACAGCGTCTGTCTTTCACTGCTGGCAGACTTTGTAGCAGGAGCACTTATAACTTCTCCCATCTGCTCTGTGGTTAAGAGTCCCTGTGAGCAGAAGCTGAACAGGCAGCGCTTGCAAGCATCCCTATCCAGTCTGCCTCTCATTCTAAGGAATGAGCCCAACAGATAAGTTTCCCCAAATCAGCATTCAGATATCAAGATGTTCTGGGTTGGTGGTGTGTAGATTTACTGTCAGTTGAATGTTGTCTTTCTCCCATAAAGTTCAGTCGTAAGATTTGACTTTATCTGTTTTGAAGATGAGGTGAAGTGAAGAGGGCAGGCATAAGGGTGACAGTAGCTTCCAGCATCTTACTTGCAACTGCAGCAAGAATGTGAGAGAAGAAAAGAGGTGCATGCAGGCTGTCTTTGTTCATTTGGTGATAATTCATTCTTTGGTGGGTATCACAAAGAGGAAAGCTGGTGGAGTTACTTCCTTTTCTGGAAGGGTGCACTTTAAGTGAAATGTCCGTTTCTCTGCCATAAAATGAACTGAAATTGACAGTCAGCACATTCCCTTCTAGCAAGGATTAACATCATAAAATTTCATTCAAGTGGAGCAAGTCCCCTTTCCTTCTCTCTCTTTGCTTGCTTCAAAGCCAGTGACATTTTTGATGTTAGTATTTGTAGGACTGCAATTCCCAAATGCTGGAGTAGTAGGGTTTGGTTCTACTTCAGAGCTTTCTTCACATTTCTTAAAAAAAAAATAAAATAAAATTTGTGTGATCATGTAAACCCATGAGTACAAAGCACACAAATATGATGAGCAGCATCGTGATCAAATCACAAGTCTGGCTGCAATGTGTTTGCAAGTCATTCCTGGATGGATTGTTCTGTAACACTAGCAAGTACTTTGAAGTCTTTTGAAGTAGGCTACTTTTAAATTAATACTTTCAGCAGTGACCTGCTTCCTATTTAAATTTACTTTCTTTATGAAGACACTCTCCTTCAGCAACAGGCTGTAGCATTTTTGGTGGATGTGGAATGGGGGCTCTGTGTGGCTTCTTCCAGGACCGTTGCATGCTGGTTGCTGTTGGAAACACAGAGGCTGCCTTGGAGCCCTGAGCTTGGACTATCTTAGCAGGCAATCCTTTGCTAAAGTTTGAAGCACCCAGTCTGCAATTGGAAGCCTCTGGCACTTATTTTGTATCAGTTTAGAGAGACTGTAAGTATATGTGAAGGTCTGTGCAAGAACAGTGGGATGTGAGCATGAGTGAACGAACGCAAGTAAAGGGGATTGAGATGGCAGCTTATGTGGAGCAGAGCTCAAAATACAAAGTGTGACACATATCCAGGAGAAGAGGGAACTGAAGCCATTAAGTTCCAATTGCTTGACTCCCTTTGCTTCTGAACCACAGAAACTGTATGCATGTTTTAATAACGTTGTGGTATGAGTAAGGACATCATTGTGCACAATTCTTTTGCTGACTCTAGTAATAAAGCATTCTGCCCTTTATTTATAGGACTGCCTCAAGGATCTGACAGGAGGAATTGAGTATGCTGCCAAGATATTAAATGAAATTCCCCAGAAAGACATTCAGTGCACTAAAAGAGCCTCAAAGGCAGAAAGGGAAGGAAATGGGCAAGGTAAGTCATACATAATGATCTCAGTTGGCGTCCATTGATCTCGCCCGGCATCCTTTGAGAGTGGAATATCCATAAAAGTCTTTTAAAAGTCACTTGGATATTCTGGGTAGTGTTTGTGCTCAGAGATGCACATTGTGCAGCAGCAAGGCTGACTGTGACAAGCTGTTTTCTTTTGACCCAAATAATTAAAAAATACAAATAAAATTGTTGCCACAGTCCCTTGCTGTTAGTCTGAAAAGCCAGCAAAGTCTATTTTCTCTTGGATGTCTCTAGCTCTCTCCATTCTTCTGAGTTTTCCCTGAAGGGGAATCATCAGCATGGGACTGTACCAGGGAGAAGAAAGGTCTGTTGAGCTTGTGCTGTGTTGTACACGGGTCGGTGGTTGGTACTGGGGAGAGCGTAGGGCAAATGTGTAGAGACAGTCTTCAGAATCATTGCTTTCAAACCATCTGTGGCTCAGAGCCTTCCTTAAAGTCTCCCTGATTCAGTATGGAATATGTGGGCCACCATTCCATTTCATGCTCCTATGATTTCAGACCACTTTCCCCTTTCATTATTCCTTTCTTCCTGAGGAGTCCTTGTCTGCTTAAATCACTCCTCATACAGAAGCCACTCTGTTCATTTATGAGTTTCCTGCTCACGAATCTTTCGCAGTAAAAGGGAAATGGTTCTTCTGAGGCAGACCTGTTGAGAAACTAGTTCTGAACATCCCTGGGCTGTAGATGTAGTGCTTGAGGTGAGAAAACCCCTTTTCTATAGGAAATCCTAGGAAAGGTACAGACATCAAGTGATAGTGCAAACATATTGAAGTCTGTACACCTCAAGTAAATATTTCTTTTTAGAAAATTGTATTTTGGTAAAAGGAATTGCTTGTGCTCTGAGGAAACACTGCACTAGTAAGTTCTGTTACAGCTGGGAACCTGGGGGTTCTTGGTTTTTCTGTCTTCTGCGCTGTAGGGAGTGTGTTTCAAAGTTCAGTTAGTGGCTCTTGCACTTTAATACTGAAACAGCTACTTTGAGATCGGATAGGAAGCACAAATATTTTACAGAAGATAAGAAGTACGTGCTTGTTTCCAAAACACTTAATAGCTTAGGTCAATGTTTTGTGGCAGATCAAGTATTTTCCATACCAACATTATGGTTGTGAATTGTATTTTGACTCCTTCCTGCTCATTCTTCCAGTAAGAACTTAAGACTACTCAGGCTTTGTCTTGCTTTCTAAAATATAGCTCTACTGCATTATTATCACTATTACAATGAGGTCACCCTGCAGCCTTCTTTTCTCCAGCCTGAACAAGCCCAGCTCCCTCAGCCTGTCTTCATAGGGGAGGTGCTCCAGTCTCCAAGTTCAATCCACAGTCAACAACTCAAAGGGAGTTACTCCTCCACTCAGCGGCTAAAGGTTGCTAATAGACTGTTCTCCTTCAGTGCTGTATGTATTATTCTTTTAGGTAAATACCGTGACTCTTTCCCCCAGTATAAAAACAGTAGTGATTCCATTTCCCAGAATTGTAAAATCACGATTCTGGGAAATCAGGTTGGAAAAGACCTTCAAGGTCATGTAGTCCAACCATCCACCTACCACCAATGCTGCCCACTAACCATGTACCTTAGTACCACATAGAAGCATTTCTTAAGTGCCTCCAGGAATGGTGATGGAACCACATCCCTGGGCAGCCCATTGCAGTGCATGACCACTCTCAGAGAAGAATTTTTTTCCTAATATCCAATCTGAACCTTTTCTGCTGCATTCCCTCTCGTCCTATTGGACTAGACTCTTATTTAAGACTTTGTGGACGAAGCTTTGTAGAGTTCTTACAGCCCAAAGCTGATAACAGACTTGACATAAAGTTGTTTTTATCATCACTAAAGTGCAGTCACTTCTAAGCAGGAAATACAGCAGGCGTTTTTACCGAAAATGAAACTGGATAATGTGCTTTGGGGCTTTTTCTTAAGACTGCACCAATTCTGATTGCTTTGGAAAAGCAGCCAACTACGGCTTGGTTGGACTCTGGCTGAAACACCTGTGTGACACTAATTTACAAAGTCTCTCCAAGTTTTGATGACCAAAAGATGTCAGTGCTTAAAAAAAAATAAAAATAAATAAAGAACTTTGAACCTGGGCAAGTACTTCACGCTGTTCCCTGATGTTTTTAATAGTGTTGTTATTGATTACAGAGGGAGTACTGGCTTTTCTAGCATTGGACATTTTCCCCTAAACAGCTGCACCTAAATTTTAGCAGATGTTTCTCTATTTTGGGCTTTTTGAAACCTCTAAAGCTATTTTCCATCAAAGTACATTAGGACCAAATGGCGAATTTCTGAAAGTCAAAAAACTTTGTTTTTATCATAGAAAATAACAGAAGACGAGATATTAAAGCTTTTATTGTTGTCTTCTGGATCAAATTGCTACAAATTATTTCATATTTAGTCCAGCAAAACACTTGTGGTTGCTTTGTATTGAACTGTAGTGAAGTAAAGCAGCAGTTGAATAGGGTGATGAATTAAAGAGCATCTTCTACAGCTGGGGATCTGTCTTTGTGCCATTTATTATTTCCATGTTATACCACATGCTGGTGGTAAGTGTGGCTTCTTTGTAGTCCATGTGCATTTGTGTATGTGTACTATCTCAGTTTTATCCTGATGTTAAGGTGACAGGAGCCATTGCTTTCAGTGAGTACAACTATTGGAAACTGGAGTTGAGAAACAACTTTTATTCTGATGAGTAAACACACAGCTGAGCACTTGTAACAGTTCACTATGATTAGAAGAAAGAAGTTTCTATTTGATTTTTATTTCCTGAGTTATGTGGAAACATCAAGCACGCTTATGTTGAGTACCAATGCAACAACAGAAGTGACTTCTGTCAGTTATTTGAATGGAGAAAAACTGGAAAACAATTTTTTTTTCTTAGGGCTGAAAAATCTATGTTGGAGAAGGGGTTAGGTGTCTATCCTCCTAGCAACTAGATTTTTAGCAATTGCCAGGCTTTCTGTGAGACACTTGGGTATGACTTTGAATGTGAGACGTCTCCATTGCCACCTTGTTCTTTTGGTCTTCTGCAGCACTTTTTTTTTTTTCCCTTGTAATGTTTAAATAACTTGGTTCAGTTTGTAGACGTAGTCCCCCGTTTCAGCTGCCGCACAGAAGTAAGGAGATCAAGCTCTTGGGCTGCTCTTCCTATGTATAGTCTTTTTCTAAAGCTCTTTTGCTAGATTATCCTGGATTTCTAATGAAAATGTAATCTTTCAAGCTATATTTAAGATGACCATTGAACTAGAGATATATTCCCTTCTACCTGGGTTCTAAAGACCATCTGGCCTTCCCCAGCAAGAGTGTCTGTCATAGTACTGCTTTCTTGATGTGAAGCTTATGTTATGGGAAACCACTAGTTTTAGTAGCAATGAGAATACAAAAAAAGTTGGAAAAGACTTTTAAGATCATCATGTCCAACCATCCACTCAACGTTACAAATCTACTGCTGAACTGTGTCCCTAAGTGCCACATCCACAGCAGCTGTGAGATGGTTCTTGTCCATCACCTATTCATAGAATGGCAGCAAGTTTTGCTCCTGTCAAAGGATTCTATTCAGGATTTCCTACCCTTGTTTCATCTGGATGTGGTCTGAGCCACTGGGCCAACTACAGATAAATAAACTCTGATATGAAAACTCATTGGGTTGTTTTTCACACTGAAACTGAGCTAAAAAGCCCTGTTGAGGGATGAGAACTATTTGACAGTGCTTGGGAAATACGCTTGTGTGCAAGCCTAGAGTCTGCTCACAGAATACTGTGTGCTTATCCTTTAGAATATAAGAATAAACTCCTTTCTCTCAACAGACAGGCACTGAAAGTCAGAAGAATTCTTCTCATGGAACAAGAATGCTTAACATTTTTGTTCTGTATTTAAATTTCAATTTTTAAAATGTGAAATGCTACATAGGAAGAGTCTGTGGGGATTATGAAGATTTGGCATTTGTTCAACTGGATTAAATGCCTTTATTGTTTTAATTCATCTATGCCTTCACAACTTGTGTAGCCTGAGAACAGAAGCCCTAAAAATGTGTTAGGAGATCATGCAATAGCTGTCATCTTTGATTCATGATTAGAAGACTTTTAAGCCCTTTATGTGCTGGCCTGTCCTTTCATGTGGGTGAGGCCGAATGCAGTGTAATAACTTTTTGTCATGAATGTTCAATATCTTCTGCTATTTTAACTTTCTTTTGTCTGCACTGACTTGTTAAGAAATCTATCCAGATACATGGCAATGAGATCCTCTGCTTTAGAAGAGTTAAACCATGTTCTACCCAGAGGAGATTCCTGTCCATGAAGGAAGGAAACCTGACATACAGAAATGAGGTATTTAAACAAGGGGGTTGTGTGTGTAACAATAGAATATGACTTTGTGGGACCATGGCCTGATATTTCATTGAGACCTTCTTATGATGACACTGACTTGGATACCCAGAACAACTGGCGGTGGGAATCTGGAGATGTGCAAACTCTGGGGGATATTCCTGCCAACTTCCTGGATATACACACCAGAGAATATTTTCTCAGCAGGGGAACAGCTTCATCTAACTCCTTAAAGTGAGAAAGGCTTAATGATTTATTCTGCTCAGTGTGATTTAAGGGTGTAAGAGTCCTAGTGATAAATGAGACTCTCATTTGAGGGAGCTGCTGTCACTTAGCTGTAGAATATATTATGTTGACATATAGCAAACATGGGAAAAAAATAGTTTGGAAACTGGTTTGGTTAAAATAAGAGACTAAGCTGGTGTGAAACTGGGGAGAAGCCACGGAAGAAGCACAGATTTTGTTTAAGATGCTCAATGACTTCTACTAGGATAAATTTTTCTACTTCATCAATATAAATAATATTCAAACTTCAAAGGTGATGCATGCGATAAGTTGTTATTCTGTAAGGCAGGTCACTCAATTCATTTCCATCCGATGTGAGGTGTTAATTCAGAATTCTCAGTGACTTCTTGATCTCAATTTTTGGGAACAAAGCCAGTTAGATATATTTAAAGTGGAGGTAATATCAGGAAGGTTATTCACACAGCTAGGAAACCACAGCAGTGACAGAATAAAGGCCATCTATCTTCCAAAATCCTATAAGCTTAGAGCAAAATAAGGAAAAAATTGTGCTGACTTCCTTGAATTGTATTACCTGAGAGAATAAGACAATTTAAACTTGTTCCTAGCGTGAATGTTCCATTGATTTAGATGAGGTGTGTTTTGGATCATAAGCTAGAACATGACATTTATTTTGTTAATTTTAACATTGTGGCTGTTTTTAGCATTTTGTTTCACCGAGAAAGCAGTGCAAACAGCTCTGCCAGCCAACTTTCCTTCCTTTCCCAGCTCACCTTGCAGCATTTTGTTACTGATTTTTCCACCCTATATCCCCACAGTTTGTGCTCTTAAGTAAAGAATCACTTCCTTCTTGCCATACTTGAATTTGGAAACTAGTGACTGCTATGCAAAGAAGAGAAAGTTCCAATTTTATGGCAGAGTTGCCTGTCTGGCAGAATAGGGGTGAAGGACTTGTTCATTTCTGTTTTGGACAACATTTGGATTTAGACATTTGATGGAGAAGTGGTTTTTAAGTGAGTGGAACAGAAGAAAATGACTATCTTTAATTTCAGGGATGTTGCTGGGTACATATTTGTTGTCTTGCTTATAGCAGCCTTAAAAGGTTTGAGATAAAAATTAAATGGCTGGCTTTTGCCCAGAAAATAGCTTTAGTAGTCATCTATAAATCAACAGTGCGCATCTTTTGGTAATATTCAGATGTGGTTAGAGTCAAGGCATAACTACCTTAATCCTGATTGTTGCTTTAATTTCTCTTCAGAAAACTGATTTCTTCTCGTATAATGATCCTTGGGTGTTTTTTCAGTGCTGCTATTTTTATATGCAAAATCAGTTTGGGGTCACATTTTTTGTGGAAAACTTAGGAAACTGCTCTGTGGCATTTCTGACTATCAGAAATTGCATCAGCAATAGTCAATGCTGCCTCTCAGCTGCTATTTCCTAAAATAGATATTAGATTTTTTTTCAGATACATACATTTGTTTGAACAAAGTTACTTGTAATTATAGCCACTAAAATTCTACTTTCTTGTGCAGATGCTGGGCCAAGCTTGACATCATTTAAAACTCCCAGAAACTTGAATTGATTGGATATATTTAATCAACGTTTTCATGTTCTCTACAGGAAAGAGTGAGGTGTCTACCTGAAAATGTAGTCCTTGGAGATACTACTTAGAAGGAGCATTTTCTGTCTGTTATATGTTAATCTTTATTATTACTAGGCTCTTCATACTCTTCTTAACAAAAGGAGAAAAGGACTGTAAAATCCAAATCATGGCAGTGAGATATGAACAGAATACAAGGTAGGAGCTCAGTAACGGAGATTCCATCTGGTTTGCTCTGCTAATGGTAGATGGAAGATTTGTGTTTTTATTGCATTTCATATTGTCACTTATATTCAAGAAGGTGCAAATCATTATTTCTAAGATGTATAAGAACAAAGGTGTTAAAGGTATGGGGGACCAAAATCTAATAGTTGCATGAGAAGGTATTGGTACCATGAGTTTATTTTGCCTATGGGTAAAATCTTCCACAAGGGAGTTGCAGGACACTCATCTTGTGTTTGCAAAGGAGTGCATCAGCTGAGATATTCCAACAAGCCTTATCGCGTGTCTCTGCTATAATTATCCATCTTGGAGGCTTAGTGTGCTAAGGCATGGTGAGTACAGATGTTATCTGCTGCATGATGGAAAAACAAGCACTTTGAAAACCAAACAAACGTGCTGGTTACAGTAATCCTCGTTCCCCATGGCGGTTTGCAAATCATGCAAACATAAACAATTCTATAGAATTTTGTGCAAGTGTAATCTGCTCCCATTCAAAGAGAGCTGGATTGTTGCTTCTTGCAGCTTTAGCTCTATGAAATCTGTAATGTAATTATAGTGTAGAAATAGCAAGAATGGAGGGAATTTGGCTTAATGTGCAGTGAGTTCTCAGATGGGAGATAAATACAGATATTTCAGGAAACTATGCACAAATTGAGCAACTCATCCACTGAGTGAGAATTGCATCTTGGCTTGGAGATTGTTTTGGCCTCTTTCTGAGCAGGCAACACTGCAAGAGAACGTGTTGGAGGTTTACTCCTTCTCCCCATGACTTTCTTGACAGAAATTGATCCAAGTCAGGTCTGTTCATCCCATCAAAGAACTGAGAGCAGAGCTGAAAGGACAGGAATTCCCACTGTGTGCATCCTTAATGTAAGGCTCAAGGGCCCAATTTATTGTTGGCTGTGCATTAGATGAGCATCCCTGAGGTGAGCCCCCTGTTAGTAGACCTGGTTAGCTATAGAATGTGGAGCACTTCCAAAGAATTCCCTTCCTGTCTGATCTCGTGTGCCAGCAAGAAGTGATGGAGAGATCTACCATGATACCTTGTGGGACCTCTGCTAAAGGAGGTGTCCCTCATCACTGTCTGATGAGGGAACACATGCATCCCCTTCTGTCACTAGCAAGGGGTTGTCTGGAGAGCCTAAAGCTGGCTGTATGAAGGGGAGATTCTAGGTGACTCCATGGGTATGTGAGGGTGTTAAAATTGGCTAGTGTGAGTTAGTGCACTTGGCCTGCTGCCCAAAAGTACAAACAATTGTGGGAAGACTTCAGATGGTTTTTAATGGCTACAGCTACAAGAGCTGTGAAGAATGCTTTGATGCATGCATCTTTCACAAATAAATTACGAGAGGAAGTGTCTTTCTATTGAAACATTAGAGTGGTGTAGTTCATAATGCTCTGTGTAGCAGGGAACTGAAACACATCCATAAAAAAATGGCAACTGCTGCACAGAACAAACAAGAAATCTGCCTTTTGCATATGCTTTGCTAATCTGCTTAATAATGCAAATGTATTGATGGGATTTAACATGAATCCTTATGTAAAGTGCCAGCCTCTCTTGTCAGAGCAAGATGGGATCAGCTGTTGGTAATTAGCACTGTTTTGGGGGGTAAAACTTCCTAGAGTCTTGTGGATTTCAGTGAGTTTAGGTTAGCTGGTGTTTCTGGCTTTGTGGGCTCATATAATTTCTTTCTGGTGTGCAGATGGGGAGGTGCTATAAGTGACTTGGCAAATGTAGGTGAGTGTGTTTGGAATGGTGGCATTACCTGACCTGAGAACTGGGCAGGAGTTCTGAATGGGAAGAGGGAAGGGGGGGTCTGGAGGGAAAGAAACAAAGACAATGTAAGGAAAAGCAGAGACTATGGGTTGCTTCTGGGGTCTGAAAGAGCATGAATGAGGTGTTTCGTTTTTTTTTTCTTCAAATGGACTTTATCCAAATAGAACTCCTAACTCAGGGCTGGAAAGTATTTGTTTTGTACTCAGTGCTCAGATGTGTTTCAAAATTGGCACCTTTGTGTGCCTTAGAACTGGAGAAAATCACTTGTGTTTACAAAAGTCTTTTCTCTGCCAAAAAAGGTCAGTTGTGTTTATGTGCACTGGCTGGATCTCACCTCCTCCTCGGAACCCCATGTGTGTGTGCTGGAACTCCATCAACACTGTTTTTTAATGTTGTGTGATTGATCTGTCCTGTGCTGTTGCTGTTAGCCTCGAGGCTAATTTTTAATACATGCTCTGCCCGTGCCAGCAGTGTGGAGCCCATCAGATGGCTCTGAGGTGAGGCAGGAAGGCAGCAAATACAGCTCTGTGCCTTGTTGCTGCAGCTAGAGCACTGGCATGGAACTTGGTATGAGGGCAAACCTTCTCACTGCCTCTCCTAAAGCCTGCTTTTTTCCTTGCTGATTTCATAAACACGAGCACAAAGTGACTTGCAAGGCCCTTCCCCATCCCATGGGAACTTCTCCACTTTGCTGCTGGGTGGAATTGGCTTCTGCTACTGGGAGAGTCCTGGGAGAGAGTGCTGCCATGTGCCTGGCCAAGAGGCTCTTTACTCATGGTGTAGGCTGATGTCCTCAGTCTTGCAGGTGGATATTCATTGCTTTGTATCAGGATGAGGGAAGCAGGTAAAGCCTCCGATGGGCTCAAAAGTTAAGACCCTGGAGAACAAATGCTGGGTCTAGCTTGTACAAAAATGAAGCTACTGTGGAGTGAGTCATGTTCACATCTCTATTAATCACATTCTAGCAGTAAAACATCATGATGGAGGCAAGCTTTAAATTGAAGTGAGAAGAAAACAGAAAACAATGCAAGTTGTAACAAATTAATTTCAACTGTGTATAAATTGAATGTGTTAAACCTCTTTCTATACGGGTGCTGTGTCAGAGCTGGAGTGGCTTTAATTTTCTTTACATCTTTAATAGCATTGAGGCATTTTCATTTTTCAAATGAGAGGGTTCACTCCAGGGTTTATAGCACTTTCTGCAGAGAAACCCATATGCATGTTTTCAGCTGCTATGTTTCCAGGCTACTGATGAGTGGGTTATTTTGTAGTTCTTCATCTCCTGGTACTTTTATTTTATTTTAAAAGCTTTGTTAATGACCTCAGTGAGGACTCTCGGTGGACTTACAGCCTCCTGAGTGGCTACTTCTGCCTCCACTGAGATAGTGGAGGAGTGGTGGTAAGAAGAAAGATGCTGGCTGTGCGTTTAAAACCACCTATTCTTGGCATCTCTGCACTAGTAAAACTGGCACACCACCTAGTAAGCAGGCAGTGTGCCATCCTGACAGATGGCTGTGCAAACAAGCAGCCAAGAGGCTATACATGAGCATCAAATGCATTTGTTGAGGGCAGCACGCCCAGCCAGAATCCTCCAAGAGGTTCAGCAGCTCTGGGTTGAAAACCAATATGTGAGAAAACGTGATTGATATTTCAACTCAGAGCTGGATTAACAGGATAAAGACAGTGCTGGAATTCCCAGATCATAGGCAAGTTCTGGGAAGTATAAGATGAAATTCTGTCTGCTGCAGGATGTGAAAGGGAAAAGGCTATCACAGTGACTCCTCCGTTTCTCTCTTGAAATGCTCTTCATAGAACGGGCAGTACAACATCCTCGCCTATTTCATATCAATTAGTTAAGAATTTGGACACCTACGGGGCTGCTTTTCTTTATTAAGCCTGAGTGATGTTTCTGTAGATAGGATTCCTTGGCAAACTTATTAATGCTAAAATACAGAGATGATGGTGGAGGTCATGTCCAGGTTGTAGCAGTACAGTAAAATGCTGATATGCTTCTCAGGGTAACTGAGTGGGATTCGATTTCTAAATTCAGCCCTTTGCTGACGTAGCATCACAATGCATGAAATTATTGTGCTTCATCTTGGAAAATTGTTAGCTTTTCACTAAATGCTCTGGCTGGAAAGCAAATGGTAGGAAACTTCCTCCAATTCTATGCACATGATTGGAATTTGAAAGAATAATTTGAAACCAATATAATAAAGAAAAAGACAGAAAACTCTAGTTTAGCAAATCTGGAATGCAGCTGGCACCTACAGAAGTATTCTTTGTTCATCTCTGGGTCCATAGCATGCACTTCTAAACAGTGTAATTACACTGATTAGCTTTATTCACAGAGTAATCAGATCAGTGCCTGGTAAAATGAGTTGTTCCCCCACCCCCCACGGTTTAAGACATAAGGAGATTATTTTCATTTAGTAGGTTTCACAGTTTGTTAGTGCCAATATGTTTAAAAAAAACCAACACTGATAATCATGTGGAACAGTTGGAACTTGGTGAGTAAACTGGTGTTCAGACAGGAACAGATCCCAAGGGGAGTGCCTTAGCACATAGCTTGCAAGGGAAACAGTGGACTTCAGTTTCTCACCTAAATATTTATTTATATTGCAATGATACCTGGAGGCTGCACTTGATGGGGATCCAATTGCAATGAGAAGTAGAGCCACTGATGCAGGGTCTATTGATGATAACTGCACACCTTGGCCAGTTTTCCCACCACCTCCTGTGTGCTGATCTACCAGCATCACTGGTAGATCCAGGATCTTAATCTGTTATCATCATGTTGATCTGGGGTTCTGTGTAGCGTGAGCTGAAAAGTCTGATTATTTTATTTGTATCATGATCTTAGTTTTCCCATTTTGTTGTTCTTGTTTGTTTGTTTTTTTCCCTATATAATTAGACAAAGGCTTCCAAATAGTTGCATTATCTTGAATGTTTATTTGGTGGCCAATTACGATTTTCTGCTCCTGATTTTCATTTCAACTAGGATAAGAGTATCTAACTTACATAAGGAACTTGACAGTGCCACAGCCTCAGCAATACATATGCAAAACAGGTCTACAATTTCCTTTGCTTATTTGAATTTTTTAAAAAAGCAAGCTAATTTATACTATTTAATAGAAATAAGTTGTTTTCCTATCAAACAATACTGTAAACTAATTAATAATTTGTCGAAGCTTCGAAGGTCTACCGCTGACCTGATTTACTTTACTGCATACTGTTAAGACTCCACAGTGGGATGACCGAAGAATGCTCTTGTGGTCTTCCAAAATTGAAATGACTCCATAAATCTCCTTCAATCCAATAATACATTAATTAAATAAATGTAATGTGCATGCCTTTTGAACACAGATATTCATTATTTTGCTTGATGAGTGACCTTAGCTAGAATTTGCTGATGTCCAAGGGGGTAAGCTTGTGACCTCAGGAACATGGTTAATTTTAATTAGTCCAAGACGTGTTCAGACTCTGTTGTTTTGAAGCATTTTAATTCAGTTTTGATGGCATTATTCTCAGGGAGCATGAAACAGATGCACGTAATTCTTGTTAGCGTATTTCTTGAAGCTGACTTCAAACATGTGTTCATTGTAAATTGTCAGACTGTTTTCATCCATTGGGAATCCAGTCTGCCAATTTGCTTTTCTTTAAAAAAAAAAAAAAATTGTTATTAGTACTACTGTTATTGTTTGCAGCTCACACACAGGATCTATGGCATATGGTTGGCCCTTTTTTATGTTGAGATCTATATGGAAGGAAAAAAGCCTCAGTATTTCTCACTTTTGTTTTATGGAAGAGTGATTTATTTAAAGGAGGTACTTTTAACTTTTGTTGCCAGTTAGAATTTTTTTTCCTATTCTGCCTGCAAAAATGAATGGTGGCCATCTCAGCATAATCTTACAAATGATAATGGGGAGTACCATGATGACCTGTTAGAGCACGCCTTTTAGCTTTTGGGTGCTGACTGTGGCATGGCAGTTTCCTTGATCTCAGACTCTGGCACTTTGCAATAGGAGGTGTAACTATTGCACAAGTGTTGCTGCTGTATAGAACTGTGTGCTCAGGTACATGCAAGGCTTAGAAGACCCATTAGTTACTCTAAAGTTGTGTGGTTGGTTGGTTTTCCCAGTAGCAAGGAACTGAAGAGAGTTTCTGTCTAGAAGTTATTGGCCAGTATGGTAAGCTTTATAATAGTTCATTGAGCTCTGTGCACCCAGAAAGGTGCAAGTGGGATCATAAATTTGTACTGCTGCTTCTCTTATGTGTATTTGAGAATCTTTGAGGCATTTGTATTGCAACGCTAATGAAGAGATCAATTTAAAAGTCATGTTCTTGGATGTGGTTTCTGTTTCTTTGTTTTTTTTCTGCCCTCATCTTGTACAGTCTTAGGCCATGTTGTCTTACCAACTGCCAAGGTGTCAGGCATTGATCTGGGATCAGCCTTCCCAGCAGAAAAACAATGCATTCTGCTTATTTTGCCTTTTCAGGAACTGAGGCAGAAGGAATAACTTGATTCTTACTGTGGCTACTTAAATACTACAGCAGGAAAAAAAAAAATATTGCAGTGGAAATTGAAAAGAATGTTAATCTAGGAGTGATTCTTCATTTTCTAATACTCTGAGAATGTTCTTTAAAACGATCATAGTTTCACTTTTCTATCTAAAAGTAGAAGTGGAAGAAGAATGAGATCTACAAGCTCCGTTGTAAACTCCCATCCACTAATTCATCGTTAGAATGTGAATTTGAGTGCACTTCTTCACCAGACTGTCCAGGCAGAAGTGGATTCCAGATCACTCTGCAGGTTTTTTCTTGACTTCTGAGCACTTTAAGATAAGAAATGCTCTACATCGTCTTGTGCCAGGTGAGCGCTGCCTCTCTGCATGGTTCTCTTATTTTACTCATCCATTACTTTCTCTTCAGCGTGTATTATGATACCTTATGTTATGATATTGAATAAGGTCTTGAGGTATTTTTTTGGCTTGTTTCTCTGATAGAAGAAACTTGCTTGCAGAGTAAGAAGTCTATTTGCTGAGTGCATAATGTGATTTCTACCTAGATGAAAATCTTGGGGATTTCTGTCTTATGTTGGAATATAGAGGCTCATTAATTACCCACTGCAGTCAGTGGTTACTATCTGACTTTTTTTTTTTCCTCTGCAAAAGAGAAGATTATGTTCTTGTGGCCTTTTGGGGTCACACGATTGTAAGGCACAAATGTCTTGATGTTGAAAGGCTTGGCTGAGCATAGCCATACAGCTCTGCTTTGTTAGGCCTTAGTTTACAATCTTGGCTGCTGTTCTTTCTCCCAAGTCTGAAAAGAGCCATAAAGTTAACAGTTCTCTACAAAATTTATGCACCTCATGAAAATGTTGGAAAGCATTCTTTGGGCCTCTCCCCAACTAAAATTTCTTTAGCTTGGGAAAAACCAGTTACACAGCCAATTTCTCCTGCTGCTTTAGATTGGTTCATGCTTTGTATGACCCTTGATCTTGAATTCTTTCATTATGTGTTACTTATTCATCTGTAATGTTCTTGCTAGCAGTAGACAAGTGAGGACTGAATCTGATTATCTTGTCAATGACATAAATTGGATTCAAATTACGGCAAGATGTGACACTTGCAGTAAACATGTTGGAAGAAGAATGGCACATGATTTTTATACTGTCTAACAATTTAAAGTATGGGACGGTTTCTTCGTGTTTCTCTTCTCCCTCCCAGCAGCTGTTGCCCCACAGCAAAGGTTGGAAATGGGTGGACCCTTCCAACTCAAGCCATTCTGTGATTCCAGGATTATGCAAAACTGTTCCTTCTGGCATCAATACTTAAGTTATCGTATCCTCACGTGTTGAGGGACCTGCAGTTCTAGCAGCGCTCCATGGTGTTTGCTGAATTAGTAGATGCTGGTTAAGAGAACAGCAACAAAAATCCCTCAAATACCACCACACAAAGCCAACAGAACAAACACTGAAGGAGCTTATGTGAGGGTGCTGTCCAACGATAACATGTCTCCATTACAACTTCATGGATCCCTTCTGTTCTAAAGGCCAGTACCCATGCCCGGGTGCTAAGAAAGCATTAGACTGCAGAGGAAGTGAAGCGTGGACTCTGTAAGGCTCAAGCAGAGCTGTGAAGGCATGGCACCAATCTATTCATTGTGCTCTGTCATATGTATGACTGGAATTGTGTGATCTATCAGATAAAACAGCTGCTCAAGGGCTGACTGGGATCTCCACCTTCTTTAAGAGGCAGAAGCTCTCAGCAATGAGCTGTTCAAACCATCCTGTATCTAGGTATGTGATTTCTGGGGGAGCATTTGACTTGGAAAGACTTTTCTCCCAGCTCCTTTCTTGAGAATGGAAGAAGTTTCCCTTGCCCATGTTGCTTTAGGCCTGTATCTCAAAATGACACGTTGGTACCAAAGACTGTAGAGCAGAGCACATCGCTCATGATGCATTGCTCCCTATCCACATAATTCCTCTGTTTTATGATCAAAATAAAACACTTGAAATATGTTCTCATCTGCTGGATGGGAAAGAGAACAAAGTGCTGGAGGGGACCTTTAAGTTGTATCTCTCTGGACTTATTTATAAGATTGAACTATTTTTTTTTTCTTTTTACCCCACAACCCTTTCCCTCTTTCTCCTCCTCCTTTCCTTCAGATACTGTGACTGGTGCTGACAGAAATGATTATAGCTTATGAGTGATAATATAATTCAGTTTCCCTCAAGGAGAGATGCTATCAGAGGAGGTTTCTTTTAAATATACTGGTTGAAAAGAGCCATCTTTCTTCCTAGAAGAACAGTTATTAATCTCTTACTAGTACATTTTCATATCGTTTTGGACATTTATTTCCATGCTGTGATATTATAAAACCAGGCATTTGTGTCAGTTTTGATGCAGTGCAACATGCTGGAACATGAAAAGGCGTAATTACCACTGTGGTCATTTGAATTGCTAACCAGATCCTGACATTTTCAAATCGGACCAATTTCTTAGTGATCCAGAAGTGAGCCTGGATGCTATATGAGCTGCATTTCAATTAGGCAACTCAACGTTTATAAAGGAAGTGCAGAGCACACATTCCCAAAGCACAGCTAAAATGAGGAAATGCTTTCCTACTTTATTGTTGCTGCACTAGATTAAATGTTTTGCTTGTGAGTTACCTTGGTAAAATCATAGGTATTGTTAGTTCTGATGCATTTAAATATTCAATAAGGTCTCCTTAAGGAAATGTTTTCAACTGTTCTTATGGGTATAATCATAGCAACCTGCTCTAAGACCACATGTATTTGATGTGTACTTCACTGAGGTGAATTCTTGGCATTCCTGAACTTTTGTGTTATGGAATTTGTACTCTGGGCCCCGATTGTGGTGCAGGCTTCATAACAAGCACAACTTGTGCTTCCAACATGACTGGAGAGCTGAGTTTTAGCTAGTGGATGCCCTTGTCTGTGTTTCTGCTTGCAGATGGGCAGTGTTGCTTCAAGAGCTTATGTTGTACTGGCTGGGATGTAATGGCACAGAGCAGCAGTGAGATACGGTCTGATGTCAATGAGTGATGCTTTGTGATGTGAAAAGCTTCTTTGCAAGAGCAGCTCAGCGGATGTTAGCATCCTGTGTGCTTTTAGACTCCTGGACCTGTGGAATGGAGCTAATAACTAATTGTACATGCCAGACTGGAGACCGGGAAAGGCAGTGCAGGAAGGAGGAGAAAACAAATGGGAAGAATACCTGCCACTTTTGTTCCACAAAACAGAAGCAATTTCAAGAAAACATCTCCCTTATTTGGTGGGAAAGCAGCATCAGTATTAGACTTCATGAAGCAAGAAAGCATAAAACAGTGTTATAAATTGATGTAAAATACTTGTATAGGATTACTCAAATTTTCTTTCATTTACTTGGGAAGTTTTACATCTAAATATCTGATGTGGCTGCACACACACCACCTCTCACCCCCTTTTTATTTGACAAATGCCAGAGTGTTTTCCTACATGGAAAAGGTGAATTCTTGCTCTAGTGTGGGGAGATATGTGGTTCTTGTCCTCTTGTGGCCTAAATCCTCATTTTCCTTAAGTTCTGGATCTGTTTATTGAATGAAGGAGAGAAAGATGACAGAAGGCAGCTGCAGGTTCCTTTTAAAGATCAGACTTGAAACTCATATATAGAGAGATTTCAACTTTCCTGCCTGAAAATATCAGATTTGCATATCTGTCATAATATTTTTTGTGTATTAAACTATAGAAGTATAGCTGTAGACAAATGAAGCTAAAAACTGATTTCAATTAATGGTTGTTTTTGTTATAACTCTTTCACGTATCAAAGGATTGAGAGGAGTGCTCTAATTCAGTTTTGTGGAAGTACTTCAAACAGTTTTTGTTTATTTTCCTGGCATGCAGCTCAGTGTCTGCGATATTACTTATCAAACCTACCATGCCTGAATTGTCCTGCTATCTTTAAAGTGAGTTCTGAATCTGCTTGAGTCCCACACGAGTCTTGGAATGACTAAACCTGTGCTGATGGTGTTACGATGTGTGGTGCTTAATGCAGCCTTTCAGGAAGTAAAGTTGATCTTTAGAACACGGATAATCTGGGCATATTGTGCTTTGCAGTCAAGTTGGCAGTGGATAATTTCCATGCAACAGATGTGTTTGATTATGGCAACCTGGGGCATGAAATTACTCCTAATTCTAAAACTAGTGGATTCAAGACAGTGCTAGGCTGTGCAGTTATTTCCACTGCGGAGATGTCTAGACACCTCACCCAGGGAGCCAGGCCCCAAGGTAATAAGCACTGTAGTATATGCAACAAAAGCTCTCTTCCGGACTGAAACAGGTTTAAAAATACACTTTAAAGCACACTGGTGGTTCTAAAAAGGGGAAGAAAGTCTGTTCAGATTGTGAAACTCCTGGTTTAAAAAAATAAAATAAAACCACTGCATGGCAAGAAGTGAACACTATACTGTGCACAGTCAGAGATTGACTCATTACCTCTTAGATTTCTCTTCTTTTGCCTTCTTCTTGCCTGTCTGTGTCTGTTCAGCCCACTGTGCATCACAGCTGTCACCATATGCTGGTGCATGAGTGATAGCAGGCTTATGATGGAAAGTATGTATGATGCAAGGGTTGAGAGACTGGGGTTTTATAATGGGCTGGCAAGAGGCAGTATCTCACCAGTATGCTGGGAATGGTGTGGGGTGTCTGTTTCAAAGCAAAACTCATGTAAATGGCTAACAAACAATACTTATGGCTGAATGCCTGAAGGTTTAAGTACGAAGTGTGAAACAACTAATAAACTCATTGGTACTTTTGTGGCTTCTTTTGTGCCATCTGTGCTTCATGGCAAGCCATCTCAGCCACTTCTGTATGCACTTCCATAGCCATGGACTACTTGCTTTTGCAGTACTACACTCAAATGAGCACTGTGTTGCTTGCCCTGAAGAAAAAATGCCAAATTTTCTTAAGGCATGAGTGCAGGGATTCTCAGTGCTAAGAAAAACTGGAATGTGTGTGCATCGTAACATGGTGTCTCTTCTCTGTGTAGTCAGTGTCATATTGTTAAATCAGAGCTCTGTTTCTCGGGCATTTTAGAAATATTCCTATGAATGTTGCCTTGGCTGAGCTGAAGAACAAAACCATGGTAGAAAACGGGTCACATTATGACCCAGCCTGGAGCTGAGACAAAGACTTGTGGGCAGAGTAGTGGTTGCTGCCATCCATCACTTGCTCCTCTGTCAGATGGGACAAGGTGAACCTCTTCCCATCCCTTGTGGAGGCACTCTGGCCTCATGTCAGTCCTCCATCAAGAAGCTGTCACCTGCAATGACAACAGGGACACGAGTAAGTGCTTGCAGGGATACAAGACAGCATTGCTGTGAACAAAACTTTCAGCTTTAATTAGTAGTGTTAAGTGATGTCTTGAAAGCCTGTAGGTATAAACAGACAAATAAGCTAGTAGAATTAAAAACAGATGTTAGAGCTTAACTTTAATAACATTCTCTGCCTCATCTCCATTTAAAAAAAAAAAATAAAAAATCTTATGTCAGTTAATGCCCAATTCTATTTATACATTTCTCCTTTGCATGCAGATTTAGCATAATGTATTCAGGAAGGCAACATGCTTTTTATGTGAACAGAGAGGGCCGTTAGTATTCCTGTAATCTTCCATTTCTTACCTTCTTCCTAGCAACTTGCCCAGATGGAAGGAGCTCACCTTTAGAAACTAACCAAGCTATGTCTCAAATTCCATAAGCTTTGTTGTCCATAAAGGTAAATAGAATCTGTAGTAAAATCCCGTAGAAATGTCACCTGTATTACTGGAAAGCACACTGGAAACTCTTAATGTGAAACTCCTTCAGTGCTGTAAAAGCACAATGAACTCCTTCCAGATGCACTGTCCTCTGCCTTTCCAAAGCAAGCTGTTAATTGTGACCATCTGCAACTGTAACAACTGGAGAAATGAAGAAGGCATGATCCTCATCTAAATAGTGTGAGTGCACAGCCTCTGACTGTGGCCAGGACATGAGAGGAAGTGTGTGCTAAGCCAGCTGTTAATAAGGAGGAAGGGGGGGGAAGAGGAGGAAAGGAAAATGCTGTGGCTCCCTTTGCCCTCAGGCATCTCTAAATGAACTTTGCTTTGCCCATGAAATTCCTAGTTGCAAAATGCCTTGCATTGCTGTGAGTCTGAAGAGCGTGAACCAATTGTAGTGTTTGTCTCCAGCGTCTGGATGTATACTGGAGGTGCTCTGAATCTTGAAAGAAGGACTGGGGAGGTGAACACTTGTCAGCAAAAGCCTTTTTCAGTAAACCTGACTTGGAGATGTACAAATGCTTCCTGATTGACTTTATCCAGGGATCCCTCTAGGATCCCTATGGCAGGGATGTCAAAAATAGCATCCAGCTGAATCCTGAGTGACATCTGGCAAAGCATCTTGAGAGAAGAAATGAGAGAAGTAGGGGCATCAATTAGAATGTCCTGCTGAGTTGCAGACATGACCAGAGTAGAATCCTCATGGTACACAAGCAAGAGGTGACAGTTGAGCAGCAACTTGCTTCTAAGCAGCAGCATCTTCTAGCTCCTGTAATTGTTTGTCTCTGCTTAGTGCTGGAGTTGAAAAGAGAAAAAACAGCCTGGTCCAAGTCTTCCAAAGGAGCATGAGCGTGTCCTGGTGTAATCAGAGCACAGCTCTTCCCATCAGCTTCCTTAAGGGGTTCAGCTCTTTGGGAACACTTGTAAACATAGGTTTTCCTTCAGATGTGTACCAGGAGGGGAAAATCACAGTCTGTGACCTAACTGCTATAGCCATGTGAAAGTGGTGTATTTCTTCGGATGACACATTTTGTGTCAGACTTCCCTATTGGACTTTGCTGGCACCCAAGGACTGAGCAGTGAGCGCGGCTGTACTTCGCTGTGACTAATTGCAATGCACTCTTTCAGCTATTAGTCATTGTTTTTCCTGCAGGGTAGGCCCGTATTTCTGATGTAAGCTGCAAATGCTCCAATAAATTATGAATAGGCATGAACTGTTTCAATCCATGTGCTTGGATGAGAGGCAAGACTGGAAAAATAAGAGCAATTCTTGATCTACTCTGATTTTCATAATATGAGTGATTGCATGAGGTTCGAAGGACCTTCATATATTTTTATTCAGTTTTTACATTACTCAATGCAGGAGGTAGGCGGCCAAACAGCTAAGACTCAACTGCTTCTACAGATGATGCAACTGAACACGTATAGTCCCATGATGTAAAAATGAAGTCTATGTCAAATAGATTAAGTATGTAGCTTGAGGGCATATCTTCTGCTTTGGGTTTGGCTTGATGCTCACAGCTAGGTTAGATATGATTAGCCATTAATACAATGCTACCATAAAGCATTGCTCCTGTTCCTATTCACTTTACTGAACTATGTCACACTGGAAACAGAGAAATGGGTTCTTACAAATGAAATCAATAGTTATTGTTTCTTCTGCAGCACTCATATGGGGGGGGGGGGAACCCTAAATGTAGGAGGTAAAGATTTCTTCTGATAGTTAGAGGAATAATATGTCAGTTTCAGGTGGTACAAAGGAACGCTTGCATCAAGATTACTCTTCCACAGCTTTTCTCAGGTTCACACTGTACACAGGAAGAGGCAATTCATAGAGGGATGGTTCCACTTCTAAAATGGCTTTCATCTAGTGGTAATTGGCCCGAGGCTTTCAGTGTATGGAATCTGAAACTGCAGGTGTTGAAATCAGGAAATCCGGTACAAAACTCTCATGGAAGGGGATCAGGCAGTGAAAGAACATCCCTCAAGTTGGGGAATCTTTCACTGAGGAGTTGTTTTATTTCTAGAAGAAATAGTTAAGCTCAGCTGAAAGTTGTGCTCCTGCTGCACAAATGCACTGCTGATGTTGTGTGTCATGGTAAGTCCTTGTTGTCCCGTATCCTTACAATGTAGCACTCCATCCTTTTTCTTTTTTCTATTGCAGTTATCATTTTAACAAGGATTAGATTGGGAAGGGGGGGAAGCCTGAAGGTAATTTCCCCTGTTTTTTTTCTGTTCTGGGAGGCATTGCCATCTTCAGCTGCCAACAGCAGGCTCTACTGCTCAGAGTGCTGCAGGTGGGGAGCGCCAAGGAGCCCATCAGCTGCAGGGCTGGATTCAGGCAACAAATGGTTTGTCACCCAAACGAGGCACTGAGGCGACTGCAGCCTTCCTGTTTGTCAGGAGGACTTTGTTAAACAATTCTGATACTTCGCGTTCTTCCTGTGTTAGTTAAAATTTGGACAAAGATCAGCCCTCAGGCTGCTGTCCAATCCATTGATAGGATCTTAGCTAAACACAGTGCAAAAACTGAGCTGCCATTCAAAAAAAAAAAATCATACTGGGGCTGTAATGTTATAGGGAAAGCATAACAAAACCAAACAACAAAAAGCCCCACCGTGTTTAAATGTCTGAACAGCATCCCATGGTGATAAACACACAGCTAATTCTGCCTGGGCAAGGAAGGCTGGAATAGACTCTCTGGATTTGCTTTTCTGCATTGATGTGTTTTCTCCATATCACATTTTCTGGCCATGTTGGCAAAAAATTATTCTTCTTCCTTATGAAACAAAGCATTAGAAATAATCCTTATTGGATTGTTTTTGGCAGGTGATGCTGAAAGCTTCGTTTCCCTGTAGTTGGTACAACTTTGCTGCCAGCTTGCTATTCAGGTTTGTGTGTTTCTCATTCAATTTTGAGGAGTTTAATATCATGGAATGCAGAGAACAGCACTGGGACTTCAGATTCAAAGAAAATAGTTGTGAAGGGAAAGAGGGACTGTTTTCAATTGAACCTATTTTTGTTGGTTTTGCTTTTTAATAGTTGATGAATTCCTTTGTCTATTCATCCAACATTGTCTGGCACTTCTTGCTGTTTAATTTATTTAATAGAAATAGTTTTAAAATAAGACATGAGAAAGAACAAACACGAGCTTGTGCCTCTTTGGCAGATAGAACTCTGCTGCACATCTGCTAGCTGAAATTTGAGAAAGCAGGCTTGGTGTTGGTGCTGTGAGCCTGGAACCTGAGCTGGTGTCTGCTCACGTGCAAGGGAATCTTGCCATGAGCTCCCTGGGCTTTGCTTTGCACTGTAGCAGTTGTTTATCAGTCAGAAACTTGAACCCCTGTTTTCTCCCAGAGTTCAACTGGATCATCCATTTGTTTGCACTTAAATATGCCACCACGTTAAGTCTATAATCCTCCAGACTGTATTTTAGTAAATACACACATCTCTGCATTTGTCTCCATGTAGAGAGAGAGAGAGCTATTTTCCCTCTGCAATGAGGATGTTGGAGAAGTATACACTATTGGTGGTGGTAGGGAAATAAAAAGTCTGAAACTTTTAGCTTGATCCTGGAGACTCAGCTTGTCTATGTGGTTTTAAGACCTGCAGCAATACTAACAGTACAAATAATGGAAAGCAAAGTGTGTTTCAGTCTTGCTTCTCTCTTCTCTCATATAGAGGGTGATGTCTGCTCTGTGGGCAGAGCAACACCCTACGTATCTTTTAGTAGTGCGGTCTAAGCAGGAGCTCTGTGTGACCTGACTGTCAGACTCACTGTCTTGTAGGTAGGCTTGTGCCAAGGAAACCCAGGCATGGCACCATGCAGCAGTGTGGTGAGTCCATTGGCAATGCCCAGAAGGCTGCCTTCCAATATGAGAGTTTGAAGTGTATTTAAAAATGACTAAATACAAAAAAATATCTGATTCAAAAAAATGAGATGCTTCCACCAAGGAGGGCAAGATGGTTACTTTCTCTAAGCTGTGGGAGAATGCTAACATATGCCATCCTTACATCCACTTAGATTGATGAATACCAGATGGAAGTCATGCAGAATGTTTTCTGCAGTATGCATAAGTGTTGCTGGCAGCTTTTCAGTTTTTGATATAGCAGAAGACAGTTGTGTTTGCTTTAGTGAGTTGAGATAAATGCCTGCAGACTCCAAAATCTGAGAAGCGTTGCAACTCTAAAAGTTAGCAGTGTCCTTTTGTGTATTCTTGAAGTATCATGATTTCTGCTATTAGCAAAAGCACTCATTGTAGACTGTCTTTATAGCCATTACTGCAGATAAGCAGCCCTTTCACACAACTTTATTTTTCATGAGGTTTTTATTCAAGTCTTCTATGTTCTGCTTTCCTTTTAACAACTGAGGATGCATGTTGAAATATTCCCAGCTATTCTCACAAGTTATGTATGACTGCTGAGTTTCATATTCTTCTATTTCTTTCTCCCCAGTGCTTTGTCCATCTTGTCCATTCGGGTCTTGCAGCTGCATTTAATCTTCATCAGTAGAGTTTTGTCAATTGTAGCCTAAAACAATGAGCTGTGCAGTGCCAGCGTGGTTATCTTGTGTGCATGCTCCCAACTGCATTGCAAACTGCATTCAATTACTGAATGTCTTCTGGCTAGCAGTAACAGATCATTTGAGATACTACGGAGCGTTCATCTACTGAAATACCCAAGCATACAGCTGTTGAATTTTGGCACTGTGTTTTTATGGTCTTTCTGTCAGTGGATTTACTTCTGAAGGGCTTTAACTGACTTTATGTTGAAACTCTAGTTTTTAAGCTTATGCTGTGCAGCACTTTGTCTTCACAGAGTTACAGTGTGAGTGATGTTGGTGGGGATGCTGGGTTCATCTGGTTCGACTCCTGCTGCAGTAAGGCCACCCCCAGCAGGGTGCGTGGGCCTGTGTCAGGGCAGGCTTTGACCATCTCCAAGGTGGAGACTCCACAGTGCCCTGAGCCAGTGCTCTGCCACCTGCACTGCACAGAAGTGCTTCCTGATGGTCAGACAGCACCTCTTGTATTCCAAATGTATCTTCTGCAGTGTTTGCCTGTGATCTGGGCCTGATTTAGGTAGATTTGTGTGGGCACTGCTGTTCACACCACCTTCATTTGTGACTGATACAGTTCAGTTAGACTGAATCTGATTAATTTAGGTGAGACAGATAAGAGCTAACTGATTTCAGTTTTTTTTTTAAATTGCAATAGATAATGCTGGTTTCTAAGAATGAGAAATGTTTTCTTGAAATATATTAGCTTAATTAAAAACTTTTAAGGAAGATCCTTGGTTTGAGTTCTCTGAACATGAGAATTCTTGCACCCTGTTCAACCTGGTTGTTGGAATGCATCCCCATGAAGTTCTCCCTTTGATTGCTGGGGCAGTCAGTACAGGGAGCTGCAGGTGTGGTCTGGCAGCCAGGCAGACAGCAGGACTTGTGATTGCTGATAGGGTGACTGTCCTTGCATGTTCCAGCTCCCCAGGGGGGCCAGGTGGCAGAGCTGTTTCTGGATCCGCCACTTAAATGCTTAGAGCTAAGAGATCAGTGATACTTGCTTTAAAAATCACTTGGTAAATGCCCTGTTGCAGCTTCGTTAGTGGTACTAAGTTATGCAGTACTGTTCATCAGTACCCAGCCTCTGTGATCAAGGTGCTCACACTCCCATGCCTAGGCTGTTTTTCAGTGGCTCAGTACTACAACTGGAAGTAGTGTATTGCAGTGTGTTGTGTTCTTTGCACTGCAAAGTAAGATTGAACAGCTTAAAATCCTCATCAGGCCTTCAGAAGCAAGAATTACAACGATTTGATGTATCAAATGATGTGTCCTGGAAAGGTACCAAAATCAGGGTTTGGATTTGTTGTGCTGCACAAAGCTGTTTCTCACCTCAGATGTGCTGGAAAGCCAAAAGGCTGAACTACTTCTAACCTATATAGTGCATGAATTACTTTTCCTCACGTTGTCTCCACCTCTGCATTGCTGGCCCTGAGCATCCCCCCCTTTCAAGCAGCAGGTGGCCTGTGCTCTGTTCTAATCATCCATGGCAGGTGTGTAGGGTGCCTTAGAGAATGAGACGGTGGGTGGAGTCATTGCATCCCACTGCAAGGGAGACAGAGTTAGCCATTCAGTAGGCAGGAGTGCCTCTGTTACTTAACAGCTAACAAACATCTAACATAAAAGAATGGCATGAACAAATGTGTGCTATTGCAACCATCACACTTCCTTTCCAGGGGGTTGCAAAAAAATGGCTGGAGCCATGGCTGGATTAATGCCCACCTTTCCCACTGTGTTTAGTCGAGCTGGGTAGGGATGCATTTGCAGCTTTTGGGATGAGGGATTTTTCCTGAACTCCTGTGAAGATCTGTTGCTTCTGAAAATCCCGTCCTGTGGGACTTATGGAAAGGGAAGCATTAATAATATTGACCCCAGAGAGATGAGAGAACAGTGGTGAAATGGTAAAAGACATCCTGAGTGGGGGAAAAAATTTTTTTTATATATATATATACTTGCAATCGGAGCATGAATACAGGAGAGCTGTTGCATCATAATGTAAAGTCCTGAGCTGCTGAGATGGATGCCAAAACGTCAATGAGCAATCTGGTAAGGCATGAAGCAGAGCAGCCCTTTGACCAGATGATGGTGCTGTTGTTTCACAAAAATGTTCCCTGATGTGGTAATTTTTTTTTTTTTTATGTGACTGTTATTGAACTTTTGTTCTAGCTGGATACATCAGCAGCCTTAGCCCTGCAGTGCTGTGTCACTTGGGGCTCCTGGCCATGACTTGCAGTGATGTGGAAACAAAACTGCTTCTTGCTCCACAGAGCAAGACCACAGTGAAGCCTGGTACTGAAGCATCAGCTCTTAACGGGGTTTGGGATGATCTGAACCTATGGATGCTCTGTACCATAGTGGGATATATACATATCCTATATATACATATGGGATTGGCTTTGATATTCCTTGTGAAACACTTTGCGCTTCCTTTAGCCCCTGCAAACCTCAGTGGATGATGTGTAAGTCGTGTGTTAAGTACCATGGAGGTAAATAACAGAGGATGGTCAGAGCGCAGCAAGGGAAGCCATGCTTGATGTAAAAGTTTGTGTAAAGCAGCAAGAGAATGCACAGTATCTTTTTGTTAAAGCATCTCAGAGGAACACAGTTCTTACTGGGCTTGGTCACCAAAGCAGTTAAAAGTATCCTGGATTTTCCAGTGGGAGCTCACAGTGTTCCTAGGATCCTCAGTGACTGTTACAGCAGCTTAGCAAGCAGCTCATCATCCAAATTTCAACTGCTGACCATCCGTGTAGGCAGTCAGCAACCGTGAATGATCTAACCACCACCAAGTGTCATTAGATTGTAGCTGATGGTATTTTCTGTAGCAACCTGTGAGCCCTTTGGATGGCATTGTCTTTGTATTGCTTTAAGCACAGCAAAGGGAAAAGCTGTGTGAGCGAAGTGTGATCCCAAATAGTTGGTTCTGCCTGATGACTGTAGGTGGATGAGCATCAGTTTACACAGATTGTCTTTTTCTCTTTTTAGTGTGGTTTTTAAATACAGAACACTGAGCAATGTCAGAAGAATGTGGATAATTAAGGATATTGCAGTGTCCCTGAATACTGTATTTGGATATCTTAGTGGTAACTTAAATTTCCCAGCAAAGCTTTTGGCATCCCAAATGAATTCCTTTAACCATCCTTAGGGGTTTATCTGTGAGCATTCAGGGCTTGTTTAAAATATCTCAACTGAAGTTGACTGTAAAGAATCACTAGTACCCAGGGAATTGCTAAGAAGGCTGTAGTTTAACTGTTGCAGTGTAGTGCTTCTTCTCTTCTTTGACATATGGTCTCATTGTAATGGGTTAGCAGTCAGTTAAATGGGCTATCAAAAGGTTTCGTGCCAATGTTTTTTTTGCGGAAAAACTTCTAAGAGGAACTGAAGGACCACTGGCTTCTTTGAGTTCATCTAATCATTTTGTTGGTAAGAGTCTATCAGTTCTAATGAGTTCTGGGCTATGAGAATCTCCGTGTATAAAATAAGAGAGTAAGGAAAAAACTTAAAACGGAAGCACACAGAAAGCCATCCTCTCAGCAAGTCCCATGTACCAAACCCAGCTCTGATCACCATCACAGCAGTGAAGACAGATGCCATCCATGACTTTGCACTGCGATTCCTGAGCAGTGCCCCAGGACTGAACACAGAGTGATGGTCAGTGTTCTGAGCAGGGGGCAAGGGGAGGCAATGGGAGGCCGTGAGCTCACAGTGTCACTGCCAAAGAGTGAAGGTGACAGTGAGCCTCTTAGCTTCTACCTGGCAGTGTGACCCCATGCTGATGGAAGCATGGGCTGCGGGTTTGATGGAGGGCTGTGCAGGCCTACCTGCCGCTCTCACTGGACTTCATGCTGCTGCAAGCACACTGCCTGACAGTCAGGAAACCTTTGCTGCTCATCTCCTCTTGATGTCACCTCTGTGATATGTCCCTAAGACATGACTTAATGTCTCCACAGCTTGAGTTGTTTGTCTGTGAAATGTGGACGGGTGTGCTGTCATCGTAGAGCACTTTGGGTGCTAATATGCAGGGTGCTGTGTGACAGCCAGGCAAGTGCTGCAGCTTTCTGTTTAAGGAGTGTTATCATTCTCTGCTCAAATCTAATATGCAGGACTTCTCCCATGGGATTTTGAATTGCAGGAGGAAGGGAGGGGAAGGTCTGCTTCACGGTGACTTGTGACTTCTGCATAAAACATTTCCTCAGAACTAATTAAAACTTTGAGAAATCATCAGAACTTAAATGAATCAGAAGGCCAACCATGTCCTAGGTTACATCAGAAGTGTGACCAGCAGGTAGAGGGAGGTGATTCTGCTCTTGTGTGACCCCACCTGGAGTACTGCATCCAGTTCTGGAGCCCCCAGCATGAGGAGGACATGGAGCTGTTGGAGCTGGTCCAGTGGAGGGCCACACAGATGATGAGAGGGCTGGTGCACCTACCCTATGGGGAGAGGCTGATAGAGCTGAGGTTCTTCTGCCTGGAGAAGGCACTGTGAGGCCTTTACAGCAGCCTTCCAGGACCTGAAGAGGGCTACAGGAAAGCTGGAGAGAGACTTTGTTGTGAGGGTGTGAAGGATAAGAAGAAATGGCTTTAAACTGGAAGAGGGTCTATTTAGACCCTCTAATAGTCTAAATAGACCATTAGGAAGAAATTCTTTACTGTGAGGGTGGTGAGGCACTGGAACAGGTTGCCCAGAGAGGTTGTGGATTTCCCCCCTTCATGGAAGCACTTGGATCAGGCTGGACTGGGATGTGAGCAACCTGGTGTACAGTGAGGTGTTCCTGCCTATAGCAGGGGGTTAGAACTAGATGGTCTTAAGAGTTCCTTCCAACCCAAACCATTCTTTGACTGACTGTGCAATCAGATGAGTACACAGTCCCAGGAAGCTTCAATGTATGTTTACTGAAGTCAGTCTTAAAAACAAAATTAGCATTTAACTCACTGCTCCTATTTTAGATTAATCCTTATGTGGCAACTGAGGATGAGAAGAAGCAGAATACAAAAAAAAAAAAAAAAAATCCTAAACTCTCTCTGTCCTTAGAGCTGAGAATAGTATGAAACAGCAAGTGCTGTCCTGGGTACATATAAGGAATGGGTCAGGTAGTGAATGTGAAGGTAGCGTGCGTGCATTAGTGTATCACAGCACACATTTGTGTTTGTTAACGTGGTGCCACGTTATTTTTCTTCTTCTGCCTTCATAATTTAATTAATGTTTTGAAAACAGTTAAGAAATGATAAGCTCTTGGTAAGCAGTAATTATTAATTGCAATTCCCAAGTTTCGTAGCTTTCACGTGCTTCCATTCCTTCTGGGCAAACACCGAGGGATGCATGTTTTAAAGGTGACTCGATAGCTGCTGTTCTCCTTGCAAAGCCCAGCATAAGAGCATTTGTGCTTGTATTCTCAGTGGGTGGGGAACCAGCTACTAAATGTACAGGGATCTCTCAAGTGTCTTTTATTTGTGCTATTGTGGAAACACTTTGTCTGCAAGACATTAAGAACTGCTAAAACAAAACCCTGGTTAGGTGAGTGACCTGTGATTGCTTGCTTTCTGGAGATTGTCCAGAACCTGTGCTAGCAGTATTTCAGCTCTTGTCTCCCCAAAACGGTTCTGTACCTTCAGTGCTCCCTCTCTGGCACCTTTCTAGGCCTCTGACAGTCACTCATGTTGTGCAGCATTAATGACTTTGGAGGCTCAGATGTGATGGTATAATGGGTCTTTTCACACCTGTCAGGTATGAGCTGCGTTAAGCAGTGTACATGAGGTATTTTTAGCTTGTGAATGAAGTGATAGAGGGAGAAGGTACCCCAGGGGTCTCATTTAATTGCTGTGAAAATGACTTCAATAGAGAAATACACTTACAGAGAGGACGGCACGGTGGGTGAGATATGCTCACTTCTGCTGTATGAGAGTGACTGATGCCCAGGTGAAGTGAAGTGCACATATAAACAAGCAGCATGGTAAGCAGGCAGGAGGAATCGGAGGGCTGCAGCCTCACGGGCCACAGTGGTGTAGTGAGATACTTGCACAGCAGTGCTGCAGTGGGGCATGTGAAGGACAGGCAGGGAAGGAAGGAGGGGAGCTGGCCTGTCGGAAAGCAGCAGGGGTGCGTGGAGGTCTGTGCTGCAGTGGGTGATGTGCCAGCAGAGAGCTGTGGGCCCAGGTTTGCAGATGGACAGTGTGGGTGGTATTGTGGTGCTTGTCTAATCTGTACTACCTGATTAAGAAAAGGAAATAGAAGAGTGGAAGAAGTTTCATATTTGTAGGCTCTGGTTCTTGCTGGGAGCTTTAACCATCTCAGCGTCTGCTGGAAGGCAACTCAGGTGGGCACAGGTAATGCAGAGAGTTTCTGAAGTGCACTGATGAGAACTCCCAAACAGATAATCAAGAAAACAACAAGGGTACATGTTCTGCTGCACCTCACAAGCAAGGTTGGGCAGGTGGGTTTGAGGGCATTCTTGGAGACAGCAGCTTTAAGATGGGAGCAGTAGGATCCCAACCTTGAGCAGAGCAGACTGAGACCGAGCCCTTGGAGACAACCAGAGGATGACTGGCAGTGGTCCTGGGCAGTCTGCCCTTGGGTCCTAACTGAGCAAGGGGAGCACTTGAGCAAGGTATTCATTCCAATATTGCACATGATGTTTACTTTGTTTTTTTAAAGGCAAACAACTAATTTCCTTGAGTGGTGTATTGCCTGTATGTTTTAGTAGATTACAAAATGCAACTTATTACTGAGTTTGGCTGTTATATTATGGTAAGCTCTACATGATTAATACAGCTTTCATGTTGAAGTATAGGAAGTATAGTAGTACCTGAGATCTCCCTGACAAAGATGGCTTCAGGGGATAGAACTGGATTCTGCAGTGGTTCTTGTCTGTTCATTGAGTTGGAGCATTCTGCTGGGATTGACTAGCCAATGTAATTGTGTGCAGTAACAACTAAATTACTTTAGCAATGCATTTAGTCTTGTCAAATCGACATGCTGTGAAAAAATGCTAACCTCTGCAGAGGTACTGGCTATAGGGTTTCATATGTGGGAAGAAGCTTAAGTAAAGGAAACTGGAATGCACTCTAAGTCAGAAATAGGATTAGCAGCTCTAGATCTGTCCCAGCAAGTTATCAAAAACTCCTTCCCTATGAAATATCTATCTGAGAAGATAATGTTCAGAAGAAAGATAAAGGCACTGAGAAACAGAAATAATTTGTGTCAGAACATTGCTTTACAGCTACTGCTATTGGGGAAAAAACATTTTCGGAGGGAGCAGGTGTTGAACTGATAGCAACTCTGCTGTCCTTGGCTAATCAGAGGCACTGGACTGTATGTTGTAGTTAGCTCCCAGGTAGCAGACGGTTACAGTAGCTGCAGATGTGTTGATTATAACTTATAATACGTTAGCGCAGTTCCAGACAACGTTATCCAGAAATTGAAGTCCAGGGGGGACCTGAAGGTGCAGGGAGATGTGGGCATGTGCTCCTGCAGGGCTGGCTGCAGTCCGGGTAAGCTGTCAGTGGTGGACCTAGAGCATGTTGAGATCTGTCAAGAAGCCTTGTTGCTGTGTCATGCTGACATTCTGAGGATCTTAGTGCTGGCTGACAGGCAGACTGTTCAGGAGTCTTCTCCTGCAGATGACTGCATCAAGACAGATAACATTCAAGGTGGGATGCTTTGGGAGTGTAGTTGCTGTTAAAGCAGTACGCAGAAGCAGCTGTCAGGTGTTCCTCCTTTGCCTGTCGGAAGGGTAGTGGGGATAGGAAATCACTTAGTTCCACTCAGCCCATTGAGGAGGAGTACAGCCATATGCTCTATGCCATGCAAGTTCTTTTTTTCCCCCAGTGCTATCCACTTAGTTCCTAACAAAAAAAAAGTATTCAAAAGATTAGCAGCAGAACACTTGGAAGCTGGAACCACTCAGGACTAATGATATAATTACTCTATAAATCCGTTTGTACAGCAATTATGTACTATTGTTCTCCTTTGTTCTGTATCTTTATAAAGGCAAGCCATCTTGGCAAGCTGTTAGGAATGCATTGAGCTGTTATGTAAGAATATGAATAATTTGTATGCATTTTTCTAAAGGAGAAGTGATGCTTTTACAATGTAACTGAAATATTTGCTGGTTTAAAAAAAATAAATTGAGAGTGCTGGTATAATTTCTGATCACAGAATCACAAAATCATTGAGGTTGGAGCAGACCACTGATATCACCAAGTCCAGCCATCAACCTACTGCTATTATACTACTGAAAATGTCTCTCGGTGCCACATCTCCATGGATCTTGACCACCTCCAGGAATGATGGCTTCAACAAGCTTCCATGGTCAGCTGTGCTGCTGCATACCAGCTTTTTTGGAGAATAGATGTTCCTAATGTCCAACCTGACTGTCCCCTTCCCATTCCTGTTATATGGGAGCACAGGCCAACCCCCACTTCCTCAAACTCCTTTCAGGAATTTTTATAGAGAGCAACTAGCTCTCACCTGAGTCTCCTCTTATCCAGCATGAAAAATCCCAGTTCCCTCAAGGGGAATGTCTTTTGCAAGTTCACAGACTTCTACAGAAATATATCCAATGAACTCATTAATAAAAAAGTACCCAGGGATAACGTAAGTATCTTTTTATCTGTTGGTTTGGGTAGCATAAATATCTTGGCTCACATTTCCTTAATTAACGTGTATCTCGCTGCCCCATTTTGCCAGCAAACGTTCTGTGATGTTGCTGTGCTGCAGCGGAGCATCACTATGGTGATGTTTGTAGAGACAGGAATTTCTGTCAGGGCAAAAAAAATTAAGAATTCCAAAGGAGACACTATCAGAAACATCAGGTGTTTCTATTCCAAACACTGACCCAGCAGTCTTGGCTTCTGCTGCCCGTCGAGTCTGTGGTAAAAGAGCAGCTCAGGATGCTACCTTAGGATCTCTCCAGGAAGAAAAGACTTCCCCAGTTTCTGGTGGGGAACCATGTGCTGAAAGGGCCTGTCATGCACTTCCTGGGAAGTGCTCTGCCAGAACCAAGGACTTGTCATCCTGCTGCTTTTTGAGAAACTTCTGGAAAGTTGTTGAAAGCGATCGCTTCCATCTGGTGGGGCAACGATGGAGAAGACTTCATAGTGATTGAGGAACCGTTCTTCATAACGGAAGTACTGGCCAGGAGAAGGCCTCTCCAAATCTTTGACATTGTCACCATGGAAGGTTTTGTTTGTCTCCTTCACCACCATGGCTTCTACATTACGGAGGGGGACTTCCCAAATTCTGCCTCAAGTGATAAATTCCTGGCAGAGGAAGCAGTGGTTTCTACTCCTAGCGAGGTATGTAGTCCCTCTACTTGTGAAATGGCTCTTAGGACAATGGGATTGGTGGCCGGTCAGCCCAAAGGGAGGTGGCTGACAGCTGGTGATATTTGGGTACTTATGCTTCAGAGAATCCTACATTCTCTGCAGCTCACATGTCAAAAATGCAAGCAAGGGTGGTTGTTACGGGAGCTGCTCTGAAAGCAGCACCTCCCATTTTATGTGGGCCCATGACATCAGAGGTGGAGCTGAGTTCTTTCAT
>JAPSGF010000022.1:4274231-4354684 GCA_035772895.1 Perdix hodgsoniae
ATTTTATGTGGGCCCATGACATCAGAGGTGGAGCTGAGTTCTTTCATGTGAGAAGAAATGACACCCACTGATGGTCATGGACGCTTGCTGAACATTTATGGAGACCAAGGAGTGGATGTGAGCAAACCTGAAAAGCTTGGGATGGCTAGGAAACGCAACCTCCAGGGGCTCACTGCAAAGCAGTAAGAGAGCGTTCCCCCACCCCGGAAGGGTCAGATCCCATGACTTCTGTCACATACAGGGATAGGTACATGGAGCTGGAGTATTAACACTTTAGTTCCAGTGCACTACATGATGTGTTGATGTGGAATACTGAAAACCAAAAAACATAAAACCATGACAATAATACACTGAAAATAAAGAAAACTATCATTGTAAAGAACTAACTGCTTGCAGAGGCTTATTAACTTGTACCACAGCCCACACATCTTCAGCAAATGCTCAGTCAGAACTAGCACCGAACTATGAAGATAATAGGGAGGAGGCCAGGCTAAGAAAAGAACTAGCAGACAAGGAGAAAGAGGTATTTTAGGCAGTTAACAATGCTTAGAGCAGAGAACTAAGCTAATAATGTATCCGTCCAGGGGTATCTGTCTGTGCTGCATCATGAGTCAATAGCACAAGAGGCACAGGAAAGCAGCCCCCAAGCATTAATTTCAACCAGGCACTCTAGTAAAAGGGGAACTCTCCCTGAATGTTTTAAACAAATGAAGACCTGACTTATGCATGCATTTATTAAAATGTTTTCAGCACTGAGCATTTTAGCTTTTAAGTGTCATGTGCTGCTTGAAAGCAAGGCAGAAGCCAAAGCATTAGGAAGAACACCATCTCTTTAGAGGATTATGAATTAAGTTAACTGCACATTAGAGATAAAATAGTGGAGTACTTGTCTTTATTCTTAATAATAAACCATAAGGCATTGAGCCACACACTATGATTAACGTCTTTCAACTTCTCACTATTATTGCTGAGACAGCAACATGGTAGCCTCACAGAAAAAAAATGGACTAGATTAAGGTGAAAATTAAGTGAATTTAGGGCAGGTGGAAAAAAAAAAAAAGCTACACTGCACCTCCAAAGAGACAAGTCTTATATCCGTGTAAAGAGCAATATGAGCACTGTCAATGTTACAATGAATTCTGGAAGAAAAGTCTGAAGTGACCAGTTCTGGGGCTTAACACATTATTCTGCATCATTTCTCTCCTCTTAACTTATAACTCATCTGCATACTTGCTCTCTACAACCTGAAGACAGTTAGTGATACCTACCAAGGAGTGGAGAAGGATGAACTATGGAATCTATAGCTGATGCCAAATGAGCTGATGATGTTTGAGCTGGAAGGGACCCTTAAAAGTCATATAGTCCAACTCCCCTACAATGAACAAGCTCCATCAGGTTGCTCAGGGCACAGCCCAGGCTTACCTTCAATGTCTCCAGGGATGGGGCACCCATCACCTCTTCAGGCAGCCTATGCCAGTGCTTCACCACCCTAAATGTAAAACTCTTTTCCCTATATCCAGTCTAAATCTCCCTTCTTTTAGTTTAAAATCATTTCTCCCTGTCCTGTTACAACAGATCCTGCTAAAGATTCTGTCCCCTTCCTTACAGCTCCTCTTTAAAAACTCAAGACTGCCCTCAGGTCTCCCTGGAGCCTTCCCTTCTCCAGGCTGCACATCCCCAGCTCTCAGCCTGTCATCCCTTGGAACATTTTTATGGCCCTCCTTTGGATACGCTCTAGCAGGTCCATGTCTCCTGTATGGAGGACTCCTCATCTGGACACAGTGGTCCAGATGAAGCCTCACAGTGAAGAGCAGAGGGGCCCTGCTGCTTTTAATGCAGCCCAGGATACAGTTGGGCCATAAGGGCACAGTGTTGGCTCTTGTCCACCTTGCCATCCATTGTAGATGCATGAGGTTGTAAGTGAAGTAACAAAGTCCTTTCAGCTAGGTATAATGTGTGATCTGTGACACAGTGGAAGACACACCTTAGCCAAGAACATAAGGTTCACTAAGTATTTGGAATTTCGTGGTGGCCTTTAGGCATTACAAGTCAGTTGCATGCACACATTCAGCGTTCCAGACTGCGCCCTGGGGTGTTTGCCACCCAAACACACAAGACAGAATTAGAGCTGCTGAAATTTTTCCATAAAAACATGGGAAAAGGGCAATGAACCAAGATGCTCCATGGAAATTTGCTAGCTTCTGACAACTGTGGCAAGTTTCCCTGTATGCTCACCTAGTAGACTGCAAGGATGTCACTACATCACAGGCAGGGCAGATATAAACCAAAAGCCCTTTCAGGTAATTTAAGTGCTGCATGATCAACAACCTTAGGAAAGTTGTTGCTACCAAAGCTGGCAGTACATTCCCTTCTGTGGTCTGTGGAAACCTCAGGGAAAATATGAGAAATGAGCCTTTGGTCAGATTTCAAAGGAAAATACTTTAATTACAAACTGCTTCAGGTTCACTGCACTGATTTATGTCAGTATTTTGGGAACCTCAAAGTCTGGTTATTGCAAATACTCAGTTCCTGACTTAACAGCCCTAGGAAGTTTGGCTGGCTCCACAATACATGTAGCTTCGTTGGCATTCACGGAGGGCTGGACGCTGCTTCCTGAAGCTGCTGGTGACCCAGTGTTCTGTTTGCTCTGCTGGCAAGCAGTCTCAGACCACAACGGTGCTGAGCCTTCAGCATTACTTCACAATGACATTTCCTGTTTTGTCTTTGGATGTTATCATGGAGTTTTATTCTCTACCCAGGGTAGCAACTTCTTTATATTTATTGTTTTCATAGATCTACAGGATGGGGATTCAAATATAATGTATTATAAACAAAGAAATTTGGAAAATTAGGCTTATTTTGGTATTAGGTAAATGACATAATCCTGCAGGTCTCTTAGTGAATCAGTCCTTACCTCAAAATCAGAAATATCTTCATTGAAACAGTGCATTAGCCTGGAAGAGGATGTTTTTTGCCCATCAGCTACTTTTGCAGACCACTTATTCCCTATTTGCCAATACTTAGGCCATTAAAAAAACCTTCAGAGTTGCTTGAAGACTGATGCGTGCCAAAAAGAAATTATACCAGATCACTAATCTTCCTTTGTAAAAAATCAAACCCCCAAATCTAGTATTCTAGATAAAAGACAAAGTCCTACACTTTACCATCATATTGACCTCTTACTGTTCCTCCTGCCCAACATGTACACATGTATCTGCAGGGGTCTTTTTCCTGTCCTGAGGAGTCCAACTTGAAATATTAAAGGTCTTTCACTGCACATTCAATAACAGAATGCATTTAAAGTGGGGAAAAAAAAAAAAAAATCAAAAGCATAAATTGCTGGTAAGTATAGCATTGGCAGAGTTATCATCTTAGTTTTCATTTGGATTCCTAGGCAGGCAAATCCTATCACAGAGGAAGAAACAGGCACAGATCCCCACCGTGACCTTCTTGAGAATCCTCATCAGGCAAGATGAGAAATCAAAACTCAATACTCCAGTTCTTTGCTTTGAGATAAAATTTTACAACACAGTCATACACAGAAACACACTACAGAACAGCACATACTTGGCTTATCTCCATACAACCAAAGATAAATTTCACTTTCACATATGCCCAAGTTGCCAGAGCTCATGAATCCGGCTAGCACACTGAACATCTACAATCCTTTTATTTGAGGTGAAACCCCATGCTTTTCCCACTTCACCTGTCCCAGCTGCAGGCACACATTGCCAGGCCCTTCTGTGCCTCAGAAGGCAGATGCTGCTCCATGGCTGCAACCAGGAGGGACGACCTATGGACATGCTAACAGAGGAGCTTGTGGTAGTTTAGATGACAAATAAGTGACCGAATGTATTTTAAAAGCCCTGTATATTTTGCCTACTCCTTCTTGCTATTTCTTGATGCAACGAGTTACCATAGGTGAAGGATGAACTTAGTACTGACGCATTCTTTTTCCACATCTACTTCAATTTGAATCATAGAACCTCCCTGGGCAGCCTGTACCATTGCAGCACCGTTCTTTCAGAGGAGAAATGTTTCCTAACATCCATCTTGAACCTCTGCGGAGCAGCTTACTGCCATCACCTCTCATCCTATCACTGGGAGCAGGCCATCCTGGCCTGCATTAGAAGAAATAGTGTGGCCAGCAGGAGCAGGGAGGTGATCATCCCCCTGCACACAGCACTGGTGAGGCCACACCTCAAGTACTGTGTTCAGTTTTGGGCCCCTCACTATAGGAAAGACATTGAGGCCCTGGAGCGTGTCCAGAGAAGGGCAACGAAACTGGTGAGGGGTCTGGAGCACAAGTCTTGTGAGGAGCGGCTGAGGGAGCTGGGATTGTTCAGTCTGGAGAAGAGGAGGCTCAGGGGAGACCTTATAGCACTCTATAACTTCCTGAAGGGAGGTTGTGGTGAGGAGGGGTTTGGCCTCTTCTCCCAGGCAACAAACAGGACCTGAGGAAATGGCTGCAAGTTGCACCAGAGAAGGTTTAGATTAGAAATAAGGAAAAACTTTTTTCTCTCAGAGAGTGATCAGGCACTGGAATGGCTGCACAGGGAGGTGGTGGAATCACTGCCCCTGGAAGTGTTCAGGAGGCATCTGGATGAGGAGCTGCAAGATCTGGTTTAGTGCTTGTGGTAGAAGTGGTGATGGGAGGACGGTTGGACGGGATGATCTTGCAGGTCATTTCCGACCTTGCGATCCTATGAACACAGCACTGAGGTGTGGCCTCACCAGGGCCGGTCAGCTCCTGCTCCCTGCACTGTCACTGATACATCTTCAGATCCTTTTCTTCTGCTGCATTCTTGAATATATTTCTCAAAGCTACCTTTACTAAAACACCCCCTAACCAGAGCTTTATTACCCCAACACCTGCGGGTCTGAAACCAGAACCAGGAAGCGCTGAGCTTTGCTGAAAACACCGCAGCGTCGAGCGGGATACTCCCGCCTCTCAGTGCGGGCCGACACAGAGCTCTCTTGCGGCCGCGGAGCAGCCAGATATGCCTGAGATTTTCAAAAAGCAGACAGAAATCCCTATTTTAGGGACTGTGTGCTGCTGCCAGCGCCGGGCCGAGGTTTCCCCCTAGCGTCCGAGCGCGGCCCGCCGCCATGTTCGCTAGGGTTTCGCTCTCCCACAACGCCCTCTGCAGCCGCTTTCCCTAAGCGAGGAATGGTTGAAATCGAAGAAAAATGAAATAAAACGAATAAATTTAAGTGCCTAGAGGGGCTTCTCCCTCAGTCAGGAGTGACAGATATGAGCAGACTCATGTCAACCCCTGGGGCTCCAACGCCTCACAGGATGCTGTAGCGCAGGATCTCTCGCACACATTTGACAGGAATCTCCTTTTCTCCCAAAGCAAAGCCAAATTCAAGCTGCAGTGAGTCATACTAAAACCTTAAGTGAGTTTCCGTGGGTCTGCCAGCAGCACAATGCATTTGTGACCCACATTGGTGGGCTACCAGGACAGGTGCGAGGTGCCATGCCCTGAGGCACACACATCTGTATGCACCTGCCTGTGCAACTGTCTTCTGCTAAATAAATCCTTCGAAGAAATAGATTAGTACATTGTTGTAGCAGTCAGTGATGTATTTACTGCTGCAAAGCTCCAGATGCTCTATAAGCCGCGATGATACAGTTAAGTGGAAAATGAGTCATTTAAAACCATAATGACTATCATAACATAGCTACGCTGACAACAAAACACCGCTCAGAGCAGTGCCACAAGGAGAACGTCGCAGGGCTGCTGGCTCTGCAGCCCCTGGCACTGCTGGAAGCCCCATTGGTACAGGGCAGCACAGATGGCTCCTGCCCCCCACAGGGTGCTTGGGTGTGAGTTGTCATCTCATTAACATGGCTCTTCACCCTGCTGCCAGCCCACCTTGCTGCTTGGCTTCACGGAAAATGCTCTGGTAACGCAGAAGCAAGCAGAGCTAAGCATCAATTTACAGGGGTTGGCTGCCCCATGGCAGGCCTGCTTGCCCACAACCAGAGCAGTAGTCCAAAGGATTGGCACTATAGGGTACTGAGAGCCACCCATCAACCCACCTGTGGACAAATTGCCCTTCAAACCTCCACACAAGCACCCGCCACACATCAGATACTTCCAGCACAAAGTTATCACTGTGTCAATTAGGGTACAAACTCACAGCTGCTGCACCTGCAGGTGTGAGCCATTTAGCAGCAGTCTGTTACTCACTGGTGAGGCTGCCCCTCGAGACAGGCAGTCCCCTTGGAGTCAGCAGGGCTTAGACTGCATCAGGGATAAGTTAGCTTTCTGCTGATGTGGCAAGGGTAAACATGTTAGAACAGAAAAAGAAAAAAAAAAGTGCTTAGATTCCTGCTGGTGTGAAGCAGACAGCTCTATCAATGTTAAATATACAGTTTCATGTCCTGGTCTTCATTCCCCCTCCCTTCTCCAAAGGGAACAATTCACTACTGACCACGGTTAGTCCTTCTAAAAGGCAGGTGGTGGGAAGCACATGTTGATATTCTTGTGAATGGCTGAGGCTTTTAGGAACTGACATTCACTGGCTCTCACTGTATGTACTGTTTCCAGCAGAGTAGTACGCTTTATTCCTGTAACATAAGCAATGCACTTTGTTGCTGCGCTGCAGCAACACAGCAGCTTAACTCCCCAGAACATGATTAACTTTATCTAACAAAATGCTGTGGGTAAGAACCACTTCTGGTTCCTCTTACTAAACATGATAAAGCAAGGTCACTCCCTGGCCAACCTGATTGCCTGCCATAGCACCATTGAGATTTCTGTCATTTATGCAGGGAAATAGGAGAACCCCTTACAGATCAGGCTCATATGAAAATAATTTACAACCACATTCACCTTGCACAAAACAGTATAGCCATTCTGTCAGCCTACGCATATTTCAGTTTCTCTTTAACTACCCTCTTGTGGTGTCTCTGAAGAATGACAGCCTTTTCTAGCAGGTGAAAATAAATCCAGCGCTTTGGCCCATTCCAGTATGAATTCAGACAAAACTGTCCTTCTGGAAGACCACTAACTGGCAATTGTTTTTACAAGCTCCAAATGCATTATGTTTGTCCCAGATACACTGAGGTTCACACACACACAGGGAATACTGAAAGCTCCAGGAAGTTTATACATGCAGTTTTAATTATCTTTAAAAAAATGTTAGATCCCATGCTTTTCTGCTAAAGCAGTCACCACTCTAACAAAAGAAGCCTGCCAGTGATTCAACAGAAATTAGTTAAAGGCTCTGAATATACAAAGCAGGAGATGCATACCAGCAGCATCTAGTAGTAACCTATATTTGACTGCTATATAATCAATTAAGCTCTCCCTTAATTATTTTCTCCTCTTGAAACAAAGATGATTACACTGGGAGCAGGTAGCTAGATACCTGGGGCTAAGCCCTGCTTTTTCAATAGAGAAACATGTGACAAATCCAAAAATGCTACCCTCTGAGTTTCAATGCTATGCAATACGGTAGCCAGCAAACAAGCCATGCTCAGTGTTACCTTATGGCCTATCTGCCTTTGATAACCAGAACAACCACAGGCCTTACAGGTACTTAAATTATTCTATTAAGAAGTGTAACACAACAGAAGGCACAGCAATGACAACAGAGTAACAAAATTGTAGACTACAGCAAGCAAGGGCTTGTTCAAATACAACTGCCATGGGCACAGAACCAAAGAAAAGAAACAACTTACCTCAGGTACACAGGGAACTCTACCAAACTCCCCTTACCTTCACTGCCAGCCTTTAGATGAGGTCTGGGAAGGGCTGGATCCTGGCTCCACACCTTCTTATCAGGGGCACTGCTTGCACCTGAGCTCCCCTGGATAGGCCCTGCCTTCCCACAGGTGTTCAGTTACTGTTTCAGGCCATGACTTAGAATTTCTGCTACAATAAGTAAGTAAAACCATTACTTCAAGGAGATAATTTTAGGAAATCTAGGACTGCAGGTGGCTGTTAGCATAGGTTAGAGTGGCACTCAAGGGCACTCTCTGAAAATCCTCATCACTTACTGCCACTGACTCTGCCTGATTTAGGTTTTTTTTGTTTCTCTGGGTGACTGAGGCAGGAACCTCATTCCCCTTGGTGACTAATGGGATGATTCAGGCAGTAGGTGGCTGTTACCATACTGTAATTCTCAGCTTTTTGTTCCCAACAAAGCTTTCCCCATTTATAAAACGTGTAATGGTATAGAAAGGTATCACCAGACCAGTTGTGAAGACATCAAATGCAATGAATGCATCCTATAGTAAAACTCTCAGCAGAAACCAGCAAGAGGGACGTGTAAGGATCACAAAGTACCAGCATGACTTCATTCTCCACTGTTCGCTGTACAGAGCTTCATCCCAGTAATATTGCACGTGATGTATTTTGATGTATACGAATACATGCATTTCTACACACAGAGTATACACATGAGGAGGGGGTGTATTCTTTGTGAACAGGAAATACATTTGTTCTGTAATTATTTTAGTTATAAGACACCTGCAGAAACATAAAGGCCCAGCCAAACACAGAACTTGTAAAACAAACCGTGCTGAAAAAACTCTGCTGACTCCACAATGTGCACCTGGAGGTGCTGGGAACCTTGCTCCTGGACACAAGCTGCTGCACATGGAGGTTGCAGGGAGAACGGAGCCTGCCCTTGCCTGCAGCTTTGTCACTTCTTGGCCAGCAAAAGCCAATTCTATTGGAGTCTATTATAACAATCACCCAACGCACTAATTCACTGAAGCCCTGTTTTCACCCAGTTAGTTACAGCAGCACTCACAAAATGCACAGGGCACTCAGCATGGTGCAATCACATTGTGAGAGTCAGACTGTTCCAAAGAGCTTCACATAAAGAATGGACAGGATTGGTACTTTACAATATAAAAGCAGAATGGAAAATCTCTGGAGACTATAAAATCAACATGATTCATTTTCACATACGCTTCTCTGAACCAGCTAAGTTAAAGAGACTAGTCTTTACCTAGTTAAGAAATGAGCACCTTCAAAAGGCAGCTCAGACTTTTCAAGATGGAATCCAGATCCACATCAACTTCTGAAAACTGGATGATTATGTCCCCCAGGATAGCAGTGGGAGTCTAGGCGAGTTAAATCCATTTATCGAGGCAAGGCTTAATGGAGCCACCATGGGACTAACACCACCCTGCATTGAGTAGTTGATCTTTGCTGGAACCACAGCTCTTTCTTCTTTCTTACCAAAACAAAAAGCCGTCTGCCAAGCAGCTCCTCTGTAAAAGAAATCTAATCAACAGTCTGTTACCTTTTTCCAGTACAAGTGGCTTTCAGCAGAGGTCACCTGCATGCGTGAAAGAGTAGAATTCAAATTATCAAGAATCATGCTAAATATTCACTTTATAAGTCACAGTAATAGCAAATACAAAACTTTCAGTAGAATCCTCCCCAGTTGCCGTTTGCCATTTTTCCGTCCAACGAAGACTACAAATTCCGTTTTCATAAGCTCAAACAGGTGAAGGTAAAAAGGAACAAAAGCAGACATTGTACATGGCTCTGAGCAAAATTCATCTGCAGTATGTATCACTACCTATACTTAGCTGTTGTGAGGCACAAAAACAAACAAAAAGAAACCAAACTGGCAGAAAGGCATGGTAAGGTGTACACAGCAGGAAAAAAGGCATTTAGAAAGACAACAAAGACAATATGGAAAGTCAAAATGAAAGAAAAGTATAGCAAAAAAGCAAAGTTCTGTCAGAGAACTGCTTTTAAAGAACCCCTTTGTATACCTTGATTTAACTGCCATCCCAACTTGTGATGGTCGCTGCTAGATGGAAGAACTAGTTGTAGTGGGGCATGGTGGGATCTTTACAGTGCAAACCAAAGTCCTGTGTGTTTCAAGCACAGTCACTCAGGGTTTTCCCTGTTCCTTATGTCTCATATTCCATAAAACAATACCCTTCAGTGTCCCTTCATTTCTATGGGTGGTATGTTGTATCATCTTAACAAGTGTTTTATTTCTCAAATGCTGATGATTCGTAAGTACAAGAATTATGACAAATGTCTGCTATGAAAAACCCCGCTAACAAGATTGTCCTCTACCTGCAAGCTAAAGACTCAGTGTAAAACTTCTGAGAAGCTATGAACACATCTGAAAAATTTGTAAGCATTAAAATCTTGTTACATCTTTCATCATACCTTTCAGGCATATTCTTTGGACGTCAGCACTCATATAAGACCTCACACTGTTCTTCAAAGGCAGACACCCCTTTAAATTGCATTGAATTCAAAGACTGAAATGCATCAATTCTTTTGGACTATGGGATTGAGGTTTCACTGCCTTGGTTGGAAATTCAGAACCATCAGCCCGAGTGTTCTCAGCAGCTGTGAGGACAAGGGTCATAGTCGGTACAATCCACATTTATTCCCCCTGAAGAAATGGACAAAGCAACTAGAACACCTATTAAAATGCTAAGATGAGCTTGGAAGACGATCCTCTCATTGGGCCCTCTCTCATGGACACCCTCACTGTACCCATGCAAGCCTCCTCCCATAATTTTTATCCTTCTACAGACATCTGTGACTGCTTTCCTTCATCAAGTTGAATTATTTTTAATGATGTACATACAGAAGACTGAGATTCAGGCTGCTTGCAGAAAAAAAAAGCTCTTCTCGTGTATGACACTACTGCTGGGTACGCTGCTACTAAGAATACGTACAGATCACAGCAAATTGGTTTCCAAAATGCTGCATACATTCAATTGTTTACCACAACAGGTGGTAATTGTTGAGGCAGAAGAAAGTTTTAAGTCTTGCTAAGGAAAGCAAGTTTCAGTGTCATGAATCATCGCTGGCAAAAGAAACTTCAAAAAAAGTTTTGAAGTGTTTGCAGTAAGAGACACAAAGAAAATGACTGAGCACCTGCAGGAAATCATGCCACATGAGGAGCCAATTGCTTGTTTCAGAAAGGGTCATCATGAAAGCTGTGTTAGAATTAAAAACTTTGCAAGAAATGGTACATATTTATTCCCAAATTGGTCACAGTAACCAAGAACCGTATCCTCAGCTGGAAACTGCCATTGGCTTGCATGAAATTCACACAAGGAGTTACACACATACAAGTATGGGACTAACCTAAAAGAACAGCTGGTCAGCAGTTAAAAGAAAATGTAAGCAGGGTGTTAGCACATTTTAAAACAATCCAGGCAAGCCAAGCACTTGGTCTCCTTTTTGTTCCTTTTTATCTGACCATGAAAATCATTTTTGTAAGATGGCTTATAAAGTCATGTCCTGTTCTTTCCATTCTTAACAGCTATTTCTTCTGAACAAAAACCCACTCTTGGGAAAAGGTAAGATTTCTTCCCCATAGCAATGATGGGGTACTCCACACAAAGAAGCACCTAGCAGTTTAGTTCACATTTTTTAATAACATGGCACAATTTACATTACACAAGTCTTCGCTGATGAGGAAACATGCTGAAGATTGAGAGCTGCTTCACTTTTCTTTTCACATAGGATCTAGAAAGGACTTTATTACATACAGGATAAACAGCAAAAAGGTTTGTATATAACAATCTCTTTACAATACTGAAAGCTACCGCTACGGTTCCAGTGTACATATTCTTCAGGGTTGTTTTTTTTTTTCTTTTTTCTTTTTTTTTTTGTTTTGTATTTTTTCTTCTGTTCTTAAAAAAAAAAAATAAAAAAAAAATCAAAACCCCAAAACAAAAATTGAAAATAGAAGGAAAAAAAGAAAAAAAAACAAAACGGAAAAAGAACACTGCACAACATCTGGAGTTCACAAAATCTGAAGCTCACAACTAAACCTTCAGTTGACTACTAAAATAGATCTCTGATCACTAGAAACAACTGTCTGTAGTTACCTTTTTTCTTTTTTTTTTTCTTTTTTCTTTTTTGCCAAAACAGGATAACAACTTCAGATAGCACTTTAATACACTAGAAGACCAATGGAACTAATTTTATTTCATACATATATTTTACAGTCCAGTAGACAAGATAGTGAATTCTCTCTGATAAAGTCATATTCTCTCCAAATATTTAGATAAGAAACTTAACGCATTATAAAAAAGTGTGTTATGAAAAGACAGATTTCAGAAGAATGATGCATTTTGTTAAAAAGGACCACGTTCTTCATGTGAATTCACGTCTTCTGTGATTAGGGAACAACAAGGCTGACCTGTTAACTATTCACAGACTTTATTACCAACTGAAATACAACAAATCGCATTATGAAATCTGCAGCGGAGTTCATTAATTAAACTACTGATCCACAGTGAAAACATATCCATCATTTTTCTAGAAAAGTATTGGCTTTCTTGTAGGATTTGTTTCAGTGTAGCTAAACATCACTTAAAAAAAAAAGTGTGCGTACAGAGAAAAATGACACACAGACATGAATGGTTATTAGCAGAGGTTCTTCCAAAAACAAATCTGTCGTGTTAAGTGACGAAAGTTCTTGAAAACAGCCAGCATTTGATTATTACTCAGTTTAACCCAGATTAATGTGACTGAAAATCTATTTGCCATGACAGTATCAGTGACTATAGATTGCTAACCTGACGCGTTCTAAGGAATACATGAGGTACAGTAACATCAGCATCTTGATGCAGGGGTTCAGACAGAAAACTACACTTCTAGTGGGCTGTTTCTTCATCAAAACAAGCAAGAGAAATAGGCTTCAGGTATAGATGAGTTTGTTCAGGGAAAATATGACTTTAAGTATGTTGTGTGTTGAAAAGGCTCCTTTGAGTTATAAAGGCTTTTGTGAAAAGCCTTAAAATTCATTGCATAGTTGAAGGGGTTTAGCTGTCTATAACAATATATGTAACACAGCATAAGCAGACTGTGTTGATCAATATTAAGTTTGCAAATAGCACAGTTTAAGAAGTATTAATGTATTATGTTACTTAATTTTATCTATTTACATTTGTACAAAGTAAAGCTTTCATCTTACCCTTTTTGCATATATGAACCATTAACCCATGAAGCACTCTTTTTACATAAATATCTACAAATGTCTTCACTTCTGGTCTGAAAGAGCTTTGTACGGTTGTCATTGGTGGTGGCTTGTTTCTAGGCAAATCACTCCGATTAACGTCTTGTTCTTCAGTTCAAATTTTGAAACTTTTAAACTAGAAATAAAATAGAGTAGGAGACACGAGGAACATATGGACTTGGCTAAAAGATCTGGAAAATTTCAACATATAATATACAAAAAAAACATTTCAAAATCTTTGCACTCAGGTCTATACATATTGTACAGTGGGTCACATTCCCAGTCTGTATCAATAGACTAGTAAGAAGGTCTTTATGTTCATTTACAATGTTCTGTCCCTCTCTCTCTGCTTTTTATTTAGTCTCGCTCTGCTTATCGAGCTTCGATGTCCTTGAGGGTGTGAGAAGGAGGCCTCTCTCTCATCTCTGCTGACAGAGGAGTAGTCCTTCGTGGAGACCCAGGCCGAGGCCCCAGTGTAGAAATAAGTGGTGGAGGGGCACTGAGAGCTGCTGTGGGGGGAGTTTTATTAAGGATACCATTTTGGTGTCCTGTCGGTGGACTGACTCTGGGGTAGTGCATGCTAGGAAGTCCTGGTGTGATGAGGCTTGGGTGAGGCAGGTGTCCATCCAAGGCGGCCGGGTGAACTGAGTGCAGGCGTGCATGTTCGTAGTCCTCTCTGAGCATGTGCAACCGCTCCCTGTCATCCAAGTGGCTGCCCCGCTCATGCTCACGTCGAGGGTCAACGGAGAGAGGGTGGTGGTGGTGGTGGTGGTGATTGTAGTCGTGAGGTTCCCGATCCCTGAACGATCTGTCGGCTTCATATAATCTTGGCGTAGAAAGACGATGAAGGGGGTCATTTCTTAGCAAAAAGTCTCTGCCCAGGGGGTCTCTCCGATGAATATCTAGTTCTCTGTAAGGATCTCTCAAGGGATCTCTCATTGGATCCCAGTGGAAAGAAGGATAGGGGAAGCGTTCTCCACCAGGAATTGGGCTAATTCCCATAAAAGGGGTCATCATGCGAGTCCTATCCAGGCCACTGATGCTGTTAATGTGATGTATCCCAGTTACACCTACAGTCATGGGCATAGACACTAAAGGACTTGGATGGACATTAGACGTAGATATAGGCGGTGGCTGATCAGACGACCTGTGAGTCTGAGGTCCCTCATGTTGAGCATCATGGTCTTCCTTTCGCTCCTCCTTCACTTTGACTTCATTGCTTTTCTTCGGATTATCGTACGCTGGCTCATTCTTCCTCTCAGCTTCACGGTTTGAAGTACTGTTAGGCCTGCTGCTTTCCACAACAGGTGGCCTAGCATAGGGTGAAGGAACCCTGGACATTTGCTTCGACTCTTCCACCACTCGGCTTTCATGGCTCAGGCTTTCTTTCTCTGAAATATAGTTGTCCTTCACCTTGTGCTCTTCAACATTAATTTCCTTCCGAGATTCGGAGTGATCCCTCTCTCGCTCTTTGGGTTTCTCTTTTTCTCGAACCTCAGGATTCAGATGGCTCCTGATCTGCTCACTGGAGCTGCGATTATGTCCGAGGGAGTTTACTGGATGGATAGGTGCTGGCGAAGGATGGCTGGAGTGTCTTTTCTCAATGCTCTCTCTAGGAAGAAAGAGAAGTGTAAAAATTAAAGCACAAGAAACTCTCAAAAATGAAACAAAGCCTTGAGAATGTCTGACTATACTTGTTGATTTGCAGAAAACTAGTAACAAGCACCATTTAATGCAATGCTTCTTTTACACGTTCAGAACACCAGAAGAGCATCCCACCTCTACACTAGGTCTGTTCTGTTATTTCAGTGCAGGAGAAGATCCCTGAAATAGCTGCTCTGTGAGTGATCTGACTGAAACTTCAGTGAAGAGTACACATGGATCCCAAGGAATCTAGCTCTAGAAAAGATATTTCTAGGATCACAGCCTTAACTGTTTGGAAAAAGGAGAGAGAATAATAAAAGCATACTAATTTCATGCAAAAAAAAGTGGAGGCAATTACATCCAAATTACACGGGTAATAGGATTTTACCCAGTGCTTCTATTAAATTTGGGAATTTGGAAAAATAGACAATATTTTGTTCAACTGACTTTCAGAGAAGCTTCTCTCTACATTACAAGTTTCTTATCTATATTGTCTTCATCCTTCCAGATTTTCAGTTTACTTCTCACAATTTAATTTGTTTCTCAACACTGAAGACTAAAACTTCACAAGACACCAGTACTGTGGAGACAAATCACCTCCAAAAAGACAGGCACATCTCTAAGTGTGAAATAAGCCTTAGTGCAAGTCTTTTAATAGAGGTGGCCATCATGTATAGATTATACATTGACTTCTTCAGCCGGGATGCCCATCATTCCAACTAGCTCTCAAAGTAATGCCTCTCTGGAGTCTGTTGATTTTAAGATTACCAATCTTCTACCATTTCTAGAGTAGAGTGAGCACAGCGAAGACTGCTGATTTACCTCCCTGCTACTGGCCAGGAAGCCTTCAAAACATTGCAAGTTCTTTCGATCTCTGAAATCTATTTATGTTGCATACATGATTTAGAGAGTAACTGTTTGGCAGTGGATAACAAAACACCTATCTGAATGGATCCTGTACCAACTACTTTTTGAAAGCAGAGCTGACCAAGTGGAGTAGTCTTCCTATTTAGATTGAATCAAATTTGAAAGGTAAAATGAATTCCTCAGTTCCAATCTTTTTCATGTCTCACTAATTGCTACTGATTTCAGAGCTGCAGTTTCTCCATGAAGACAGCTCCAGATATTTGGTGTTCGGCAAGTGCTCTTTGCTGGATATGGGAACTCTGTTCCATCAAAGTGATGGACAGCATGCTGTTAAAGGCAAAAGTGAGGGGTAAGCAGCAGGGTCCTCTGCAGTGCCTGAACAGCTCCAATTTACATTCTTCTCTGGGTACCTCTAACCTGTAGGTACTTCTGGTCAGTGAAACTGCAGCAACTGCTTAACAATTACTTTGAAAAAGGAAACTGTCATTACTGGGACCTCACCAGAAGAATCTTCTGTTGTATCTAGACTGAACTGTCAAAACTGTCAGTTTACAGGCTATGTCTAAAAAATTTTAAGAGTCCAGAATGCAACTGTTAGTGTTAAGAGCATTTGATACCAGAGCTGCTTTGTATGCACTGACTACTAATTAACTCCTGGGTACGGGGTTCTGCTTTGACTGACTGTGCCCTAAACACTCCAAGAATTGTGTCCTGGCTCTACTTTTCTTTCCTCTTGCTTTCCACAAAATATTTAAGTCTTTCCAACAACTTCCAGATTTGGACACAGTGAGGCCAAGTCATAAAGACTTGACTAAAGGGCACTCTTAATTGTTTTACTTCACTAGGGGGAGCTGACTGAGTCCTTTCATTGATATTTAATCATTTTTTCTGTGTAATTTACGCATTTTAAATTGTTTGTAAAATCTTAAGAAAATAATGGATGTTTTCTGTAATTAAAGTACATGTGCAATCAAGGTAACATTTTCCTTTGCCAATTTCATCCTCTTCAATTACAGTGATGGCATTACCTCAAGAGGCTATTGATTACTTAGGTAATCATTCAGTTATGTAAATGTTGTCCACTGGTCAGGGAGGGAATCATTTTTTTATCATCAAATCTATCAAGGGCTCCTTAGGTCAGTAATATGGGAAGAGCTCTAAGCCTCAGTCTCCCCAAAAAAGAAACTTAAGATCATGTTCTCAAATGAACTTATTACTAAATAAGGTATGTTTGGAGGCTCTATGCTGTACTGATAGATAATGCCAATTATTTTGCTTCATTTATGTTGACAGAGAGAATAATAGATAACTGCATTCCTTCTAAAGTTCCAGGATTACAAACACATCAACATCCTCATTAGAAGGGAACTGCTCAGTGACATCTTTTAAAGTAAATAACACAGAGAAGGAACAAATTCTGTTTTGCACAACAGCTGTATTCACTAATTTCTTTTTCTAATGCTGGAGTGCAGTAGTAAGAGTCCTTAACAACAACAAAAAATTGCATGCAGTCTTGCAGGAGGAAGCAAGAACTGTAACGGGACATGGCAGTGCAGCTCCCCAGCCAGCTCTGCACCAGGGAGAAATTCACAGGCTGCAGTTTCACGTTATCTTCTATACTAAACTCTCCTCGGGGATCTATCCTACGTCACTCCAGCTAAAGAAGGGCTGCAGTACTCTGGCCATATACATTATTCAAAGAGCAATGAGCGACTCACTGCAACTCATTTCAACATCAATCTGAAATGAGGAGAAGGAAAGCTCAGAGGAACCTGCGAGGGACCTTCTCCTGACTACAGCAGAAGTCTAGATGAATGCTTTTGTCTAGATGGCCTGTTTGGTGGCAGATAAAGCTCAGGACAATTTTGATGATGGGATAATTTTGAGATGAAATTATACCAGAACTCTGGGCATGATCCCCCATTCTGTCTGGTCAAGTTAGCAGAAAATAGGTAACAGAGACTGGGACCTAACCAGAAGGGTGAGGCTACACCTTCACCCTGCTGGGTGCCACTGAAGGTCAAAGGAGAGGCTCACAAGCTACACCAGACATTATCTACGTAGGGAGAACGTCTCCAGGAAGGAATTCTCTGCATCTTCTCAAACAGGCAACAGTGTGAGCATGCTGCAAAGTAGAACTCTTCGAAATCACATGGATGCATAGCAATACTGGATCAGCAAAACCATTATTGTACTAAACTGGTAGCCATAATTGTGCAAAAACATGAAGAATGAATGACGTTTACTTTTAAACTCTCAAATCACTGAAAATAAATTATGTTCTGAGCTATGACATGGAGTTCAGGCAATGCTAAAGCTGCTTGCAGGGGATGTATTTCCAAAAGGGATTTTCTTCAGCAGGAACGCCTCGTAACAAAACAACAAAACAGTAACTGAAAGAATCACACAATTGTAAAGACTACCCATATAATTAGTAACTAAAGTGTTTTGCCATTCAAGCCAGTAAAGTTACTCACATGCTTTATGCATTTCGCAGGACAGAATCCCCAATTTCTAACAGAAATTTATTCGGAAGCATTAACAGCAGACATGAAAATAATGAAGCTATGCTACCAAACAGAAAATATTCCAAATGGAAAATGTAGGTGACAAAATCTGAAGTTTGACTTGCTCTTCACATTTTACAATAATATAGAAAAGCTCTTCAATGTATTTTTTAGAATATCTAATGTGTTAGCATAACTTCTTTTTGAAAAGACTACTAATATTTGGGTTAGTGACAGAGAAGTCAGAAAAGCACATCTCCTGAATACATTTTGTGTTAAAAAATTAGAAACAAATAGCCATTACATAGTAAAGTAATGTGCAAACTTAGCAGGAAAGCCACTAAGCCACAACTGAAAAAGCTGAAATCAGCCTCTCTGTATTTTTCAAGGAAGGCATGACACTTGCTGAATGGCAAATTCTCATAATTTGGTACTTATATGTTAAGAGGAATTGTTACGGAGTTAACTGTAGAATGGGAACAGTCCTGACAAAAAAATATATGACCAGGTTTTACTTTTCATTAACCCTTCCCAGCCTGGACATGTTAGAGTGCAAGTCCATGTAGAACACTGAACAAAAACCGTGCTTGAAGGCAAGCAACAGCAGTGCATGTATGTGTGTTTTCTGCAGGGGAATTCAGGCCAATTTAACAAAGGGCATGCACTGAAGCTTACTGTGGTACTGGAAAATGTTGTGCCGTTGTATTTCATGGTGGTGTAATTTTACAACTTTATCAGTGGTTTCTCTCCGCAGGCCATTTTAGGGGGTGGAAGCAGGGTTATTTGTTTTGCAGATAGGATCGGATTTACAAAGTTAAGTGTTCACAGGTGCAGATATGTGTCTGATGGACTTCATAGCTCTTTTTGCATCCTGTCAGGCACCTATCTACACATTGAATCTTCAAAAAACCTATAAAAAAGTCACCCGCAAGGCAAGCATTCTATTCTCACTTGACACCGCCTGAACTCTGCTCCAGCAAAGCTCCTTCTGATCAACTGAGGTGCAAGTGAGAAGAGAAACAGATGCAGCAGGAAGCACCCGAGGCAGATCTGCAGCTTCCCTACTGCCAGCGCTGCATCGTAGGCAGTGATGGCGTCAGCTCCCCGAGTGTCCCTTTTCTGAAGCTCTGGTTTAACAATGTGCCAGGCTGGGAAGGGTTAAAAGCGGAACGGAGCCCCAAGCTTTGAACTAGACAATTCTTGGAAGTGTTCTTTCGTACCTTTCTTTGTCATCTTTACTAACAGATGAGTCTCGTTTATCTACATCTCTATCTCTGTCATGAGCTGCAGCAGATGAACTGCGCTCCAGCTCTCCTGGCTTCAGCCAGGGCGGAGGGGTCGGGAACGAAGGAGGAGTTCGGTGCAGTCGGTTCCAGGGCTCGTGAGGGTTGCTAAAGCTCTGCATACTGGGGCCATCCTTGTGGCCGAACATTGAGTTGGGTGCTGAAATGGTGAAGTGGAAAACAAAAAGGTTTAAGAAAAAGGTATGCTCTAGTGAAGGTACTTACCAAAAAAACTTTTACAGCACTCAGAGTTAAAATGAATACATATTATTGGGAGCTGAAAAAGGAAAGGAAATTAACAGAGATTCATTAGAGGGTCTCATTCCTAAAAGTGGGCAGGCATCTGACAGCTGTTTTAATTGGATAGGGAAATGCTGTGGATAAAATTGACAAGGAATGAAGGTAGAAAGATAAAAGTGACAATGATCCTTAGTCCAAATATTTTGGAGATACCAGGAAATGACCATTATACTGAATATAAATAATGGAACTTGTTGCATTTGATCCTGAACCAAAGTAATGTAATATGCGACCAAAATCATGCCAGATTTGGAGTATGGTGAAAGAGAGTGATTTTTAAAAGGATGACCTTTTGTGACTGGCCAAATCTAGAGAAATGTTGATGACCCTGGACAAATAAATGCAGGTTAGTGACCTTTTCCAGGCACATGTCCTGGATTCACTGGTGAGAAAGGAAAAAAAAATGTTCTCATCCACAGCGAGGGATTACAAATAAGCACTGCACATTAACTACTTTGACCATGCAACAAAACCACGTGGAATCCCACAAACTCCTCACACTCATGAGTTCTAGATGCAGTTATTTTTTTTTTAATAAACAATGTAATGGTGACATTTAGCACTAGGCTGAACCCAAACTATGAGGTAACTAAAAGAAAATCATTCACTGGTGACTAAAAATGCTGTTATTTAAAAGAAAAAGTTCACTTTTCAAATTACCATCCCTTACTGATGTGTGACCTACGCAACTGATAAAATGACAGCAAATAGTCACCATCACTCCGCGTCCTGAATTACACAGCAAACAAGAATTCATAAACAAAGAGGTTACTCACTGACTGTCGGGTTGCCGAGTCCCCCGAAGGCATTGCTACCCACTGCAGTGAGACCGCTGAAGGAAGCTGGTCGATTGAAAGGCTCTGCAAACCAATGGAAACAGCTCACTGGTGTGTTGGTCATTGTGAGAAGGCATTACTGTGTGATCCAGCTGTGCTACGCCTGCATGAAAGCTCAATCTGCGTCCACCAACATCATCTACTTGCATCACAGCAGTGATGGTGAGGGGATGGGGAATACAAACCAATCTTTTCTCCAGTGACAAGATGTGTGGGATCATCTTACAAGAAAAACTACTTTGAAGCAAAACAAGATGTTACACACAGTAGGGAGGCCTGAACTCCAGCAAAAGCAGTGACTCTACTTAAAATCTGCAAACATCTCAATTTTTCTTTCTTTTCATTCCCTTCCAACTCAGTTCCACTGTCCTCAGGAAATGACCCTGTCTAGCAAGGCAATTAGTAAGTCTGGCAATTGTGCTTGCAAAACACCTTCAGGCCATGCCTCAGCCATGTCTCCTACACCACAGTTGGGATATATAAAAAATGTCTTATTGTACTGATATGACATGCTGATCTCAGCACCTTGTAGTGCTCTTGGTATTTACTGCTACTATTATATGTAAAACTAGCATGGACTATGAAAAACATTGGCACTTAATGTACACAGGGTGTAGGTAAGCTAAATGAAGCAAATTCTCTTCTCAATTTCAGAGAAGTTTAATGATTTTGATGAAACCATCAGCACGGACAAGAGGAAGGACAAACTGAGCACTTTTTATAGGCAGCTCAGTACAGAATGATGAAACCACATCATGAGTCTGCTGTAGCAGTTTGGTGATCCTCCCGAATCCCCATCTGTGCAAAACAAAACATCAAATTATAGTCCTGATCTCTGATGCTCTCGTGGGCAGCAGGTTGCTTATTGCAACATTAAATAAGAAGGAAGGCAACATTTGTTGAATGTTGGTTTTTTTCTTTAACATTTATTTGCTATTTTTTCACTGCCATACACATTTAAGATCAGATCACAAGATTTTAAGGATCTGCTTCCCACTCACTGAAATGAAAAGCAGACATCTCAGTAGTAGTTTGGAACAGAAATACCTCTCTGAGTCTGAGCCTTAACCTTCAAGTATTTTAAACACAACTACACCGAATCCTAACCTCCTGCTACTGCTCGAACACCCAGGTAGTTTTTTCTCTGAAGTATTTTAAACGTTGCTGTCAGTTTAACTATTATGTGTACTTAGAACTGCTGCTTGAGTTACAGAAGACAAATGGGTAAAGTGTACAACTTTTTAAAGGTTAAACTGGCACATGGACAACCTTTAATGGTCTAAACCAAAAGACATGAAGTAAGAACAATGTGGCATTAATCTGCCATAGTAGCAGAATAAAAGCAGAGTGCAAAAACTCACACAGCTTGCTACAAATTCAGATGCATGACCTCAAGCTTGTGCTAAAGGGTCCATCATGGAGACCCAGCTGCCAACACACTTATGTCCTGTGTTGCTACAGGTGTGCTTAACTGCTATCGCCGCGGACTGGCTACGCTGAGGAGCATCTTTTGGGTTTGAGTCTGGTTGGAAAAAAGATGGTGGCTGTTCAGACTGTGCTCCATGCAGACTGTGCTCCATGAAGCTCTGACACAGCCTTCTGGATAACGACAGAACAACTGAACTAGCTCAGTTCAATGGATATTCACAGTGTAACAAGCTACAGCAGATCCTGCAAAGGTAACAGGGCAGAAAATGCCTGTGTGTTACTTCTGCGTTGTATTCACAGCGAGTGGCTTGCACAGAGAGGGCCAGGAACTGCTCGCTGCAGTACTACACTTACCTAAGTGAGCAGCTGGGTTGAGAAAGTTGCTGTGGTGAGGTGGAGGACCAAAAGGGGTGCCGGCTGGATGAGCCCCACCTGCCAAAACAAAGCAACACAGTGAATTCCTAGCTAATGCTCAGAGAGGGACTCCCTGTGCTCTAGGCTTGACTATTCCTAAACAGCACCTCACGTAAGCAGAGACTGTTGTATGTTCAGGTCAGGCTCCCATGCAAACAGCAGCTGCTCTTCTGAACAGAAGTTGTCAGTTATAGAAGGTGGAGGAGAAATGTGTCAGTATGGGAAAAGAAAAAAAAAAGGGGGGGTGGAACACACAGTACAGTGTATTTCCAACCTGTCATCTCCACGACGCAGATATCACTGCGTGACATGTTTCTCCGTGTATAACCTGCATGGCATTTCATCACATTGTTGTTCTTCTTTTTAAAAAGCATATGGAATAATTTTAAAATATTTATCAAATAGATTAATAGCCTCTGGCACATCTTGCAGAGTTCATAAGCCAAAGCATATGGGAAATTTCCTGTCAGCATGGCACAGATTAGCATGTTAATAAGCATGCCAAAGAAAGAGTTTGATCCTCAGTACTCACTGGCTGTAGAGAAGAGAGTCGAGGGCCGGGCCAGGTCATGAGGGTGGTGGATGGCTCCAAAAAGGCTGGGGCCTGGGGGCCTGCTCAGAAATTCAGGTTTCAGGCCGAAGTCCAGCTTGTGTGGATCTGACTGCATCTGTTTCTGAAATATAAAAAAAATAAAGACTTGCAAGAGACTGTGCTAAGGGGCACTTCCAGAATGCTGTGGGTATAGCAATTTATTCATAACAATTGATGGTTTAACAAAGATATTAATTTTTAGGACCCTGGACATAGGTGCAGAGCCAGCCTCCCGACAGCAGGCAAACAACCTCAGGTGCCCAAACAATCCCAGGGTCTTCACAAACACATATACCCCTCTGGAGCAAAGAGTTTTAGCACAGACTTGACTAACAGAACAAACACTGAAATCTCTGAAGAGGCCTTAAACACACACTTGGCTGTAAGTACAGGTCTGTCTTTAAAACAACAATAAAAACAAGGTGAAAGAGAGATGTTAGTTTGGATGTGAGCCCCGGGTGGGTAGGCATGCTGAAAGCAGGGAAAGTATCAAGTGCAAGAGGCAGAGCTGCCAGCTGACCTCTGACTGCAAGATCACTCATCAGACAGTGACACACACACCAGAACCATCGCATTTAAATGTGGAGCTGCAGCAGAGGAATACTTGATGCTGCGTATCTTTTAGTGCCTCTCAAACTGCAATTGAGCAAGACAGGGGCTAAAATGAAGCAAATTCCATATGAAGTGTAGTAGTGTCTGAAGAAGTCAAGTCTCATTTTGAAAGCTTGCACTCCAAATTCAAAGCACTGTATGTCACTGCCTCTATTTATATGCTATTAGAATGAGCAGATTTTCTTTTTGAAAGTGTATTTCCCGATGTAGCTGTACTGTAAATGCTAAGTGGATGAAGGATGAATTCTTCATTGTGTCATATACTCACTTTAGTGGTTCCCACTTCAATAGTTTTATAGAATGCAGAGGAAAACCAAATTCCCAATTACCTGTGCTGCCAGAACTCCCTAAACACAGATTGCTGATTAATTGTGCAGGTCAGCTGAAAGGATTTACCAACGTGTAACATTGAACCAGTAGATCTTAACAGTAATTCAGGAGCAGGTTACGCTTAATAAATCAATATTTAATACCGTGCCAGCTCAGAGTACAGACTATTACAATGATATAAATATGCATATTAAAAAGTTATGACCAAGTTAATGTGCATGCCTAGTAGCTGTTTTTCAAGTGCTAATAACATGTCTATGAAGCTATGAGCAGGAAAAAAGAAGGAAACAAAAAAGCAGATTTGTCAGTGTTTTGAGATGATAACCTGAAAAATACAGAAATGCAAAAGATGGCTATGTTAAGGTCGTGTCTTTTAGATGTCAGACTGCAGTACTTCAATGATTTAAAAAGATCAGAAAACACAAATGCCTCAATTGAAGGCTGTGTGCCAGATTTCTAGGCTGTGAGCTCTTTTTATTCTTCTTAACAACCAAGTTATAAACCTCTGACAGGCATTACTCAGAACAGCAAATCTGGCAGAAACTTTAATTGCCGCCATATGAATAGTACTGTTGTAACAATGAAAAAATCCTCTGTCTGAAGAGGAATGGAACATCGTGGCTGTGTTGAAAGACTTTTGAATGTGTTGATTTACCTTAAAAGAGTATGGAAGAAAATTGATCAGATTCATTTTCTCCCATTTGCTGCTCCAGAGAACCCCCCTCTTGATGATAACCCTTAATGCATTTCAGGCCCAGCAAATGCTGAGCGCCTTAACACAGGGCCCACTAAACTCAATGCAAATGCCTGCACTAATTTCATGGCACATTAGATCAAGCTGTAAGTCCTTTCCTGAAAGGGAGCAGGCCAATTAGGGAGCGTAAAACCTGCCTGGAATCCAGGCTGACCTCACACTGGTCATCCTGACCCACAGCTAGAACTGCTCTGTGCCCAGGGCTGCTGTCTGGCTCATGCTGTGTCTCAGGAATCCCCTGGGTGTGCACACAGGTTACACATGTCTGAATGGTGTCTTGCTGCTGAGGTACAGGCAGGCAAACGGCATCTACAGCTACATGCATTCTTTCCTGGGGTTTCTTGCATTTTTGCCTTCATAACTGCAGACCATACCTCATTTTCTGACTGAACTGAGATAGTGAAATGCATTTTCCAATTATTTTTGAAATTATCATCATCTATGCCTCCAAAAAACAAATAATGCCCCTTCCCGACAGCCTGAGCATTATTGCTGTTTTTAAACAGGCAAAGTCAGTAGGTAAAAGAAATGGCTGCATGAAAATGGCATTTACCATGGGTTATAAATATAGCAGTATGACCTCTTTGACTATCAAATCAAAGAAGATTCAAAGGACACAGATAACATGGGAACAATAATTTCATTTCAAGAAAATATCTTTTCAATAAAATAGAAAAAAAAAGGAGATATAACTCTCTAGGTCTATAATCTTGTCTTTTTTGATAATGGGAAGATGAATGAAGATCACTAGCAGGGGAAACATAAGGAAGCAGAGAAGAGAGATACGTCTACTGCAGCAAATTAACCTGTCAACCTTATTTAAAAGGGTTATTTTTAAACTCTATTAGCTGTAGATTTTAGTATCTGCTCAACATCTTCATAATCTTACAGCACTACCTTATATAATACAACTCAGCTGCATAGAAATACTGCAAAGTGGTGGGATCTCCCTGTTGATTTCACTTTCTAGCACAAGCTCCTGACTCCTGTAATGTAACGCCAAACAAAGACACCAACCTTTCCTCCCTATTATTATAGTGATCATCTGCAGGAGCAACACAGCTACAATGCTACTTGTGGTTATGTTAACAAGGCATGAGCCACGGTACTGCTAACAGCAAGAGGCAAATTCTCCCACCCACAAGTTTGCACTGTGCAATGTATGTGAAATGCAGGTGTGCCCCAAAGACTGACCTTGACTTTCTGTTGGTGATGGTAAATCTGCCAGGCGATGTGGACGTGCATAGCGCACCACTTCCCGGGTTTCTGGAAAAAACAGGAGGGATACAGCATGAATTAGTGATTTTCCAATACCTGTGATGCTTTACCCTAGGAATGCTCCTGGTCATCCTCCTCTCCAGACAAACCCACGCTCTGTTTTTTCTGCACTCCTGCAATCTTCTGATGCCACTGGCTGAGAATGCAGCTTGTGCTGCTGGAACTATCTGCCTGTTAGCAACTGCTCTGCACAGCTGGATTGCTTCATACAGTACACTGAGTACATTTCCAAAAGCACTGCTATTCTAAGACTGGCCTTTCCACCAAAAGATCCGAATAAAAACACTTAAAAATCTCAGCCCAGTTTTCAAAATCCATCTGATTCCCTCATGTAACTGTAGCATTGTACCTGCAACATTTTGGTTCCCCAGTAAACCCCAAAAATAGGATGCCAGTCAGTTCACTCCTGTTGGGAAGGTGAACTGGCTTAAGCTGGCTCTTTGCATCCCTTCTGACACCATGCCTCTAAGTCACGGGGCTGAGAAAGGGAGGAAAGAACCAGGGAGCACGATGTGGCTTCTTCACTGATTCAGTGTTCCATTTCTAGGACATCTGGAAATCATGTCAGTAAGGACTTGATAAGGATATACTTTCTATTAGCTTGTTATTTAGGGGCCTGTAGTTAACCACACAAATAATGATTCCTGCAAAGATTTAGAAATAATCATAGGAATGAAAGCAGCTCCTTAAGCTACCAGTAACTCAATTACTGCACAAACTATGGCACAGGCCTACCTTCTATACCCAGGTGCAGATCAGCCTACAGTTAAAAATCAATTACAAATAAAGTAAAAAAATAAAAGGCCTCTCTCACACACGCAGACCTAAACTCAAGTCTTTTGTTTATTCAGAGCAATTGGTTGCATTAGTGATTTAATGAGTTCACGTGGTCTGTACTTCCTTGAGTATGTTGAAATACCAACAAAAATATCTTTTGGATTGCTGTAAGACTGAATCTTTTGGATCCTTATATCCACAGTATTTTGTGTTCAAACCGGATTGTTTGTGTCTGTGTTTGCTGGACAAGAAGATACTTGGGTAGGAAGTTCCATAATGAATAACACACAAAACACACAATGAAGATTAAAAAGCAGAATCCTTCAGCCTGCATTAAAATGGCAAGAGATGTCTGCCAGGGCAGTCTGCAGGATCAGCGCAGGGAACCTTGTGAGCCATAGCAATACAAGGATTATCAATATTTAACCTCTGCTGTTTGCAATAAGGGGTTGTGTGAGAACAGGAGAACTTCTAGCTTTAAAGCTGCTCATCTTCCTTGAGTGACCACAAGATGCTGACCACACTGCTCAGCAAACACAGTGTAAAATCCCCAAGATGGAACACGTGGCTGCTTTTAATCAGTGTGCTGCTGCACCCAGCAGGGACTGAGACGAGATCGACGAACTGTAGCACAAGAAGGTTTCTTACCCTCAACATGGGCCTGAACGGATCTGTCAACTGTGAAGAAGAAATGACAGCTTGGTTACATGCCTGTCACTCAAACAATTGCTCTAATTAACAAATTTGTATTGCTTCATTAAGAGATGAAATTAAAATGTTATAATTTTACTTTCAAATGAAGTCCTTTCAGATAATAATTAGTCCTCAGCCTCCGTATTGGAGCCAGCCTCCCTCCCCCCATGGCTCTTGTACCTAAGTGTTGACAAGCAACAAAACAAGCCTCACACTGAGCACTCTGTCCTCTGGCATCTGCATTAATTTGTTGATTTAATGCTACCAAAATGGCTGGTTAACTGCTCTGAAGAAGAACACAGCTATGTCTTTTGGGCAAACTTCTGCTCTCATCTTTCAGAGCTGCTTGGCTTGTGAGAAGACTGGAACTGGGCAGGGCAGTATTAGGGGGCTGCTCCCACCAAGTGTGCTGGACCACCCTGCAGGCCACTGCCCTGCTCACTCAGCAACAATGGCACTGGGTGCTGGCATATCCATAGAGCCATCTCCTTTAAAAGGAGATCTACAGATGGAAGAGCTATTTTGCACACTTGGTGATGGCACGCAGCATCATCTTGAAACAATCAAAACGGCACTACAGGCTGAAAGGCAGCATAAAGAGAAGTGACTTAATGAGGGGAGGCTCCACTTATCTTTTTGATTGGGTGAAATGAGCAGACATGAAAACATGTGGGTCCTTTTGGTATAAAGGTCAACAACAGCACCAATGCAGAGCAAACTTGAACTACTAGAACCCAAAGAAAATAGCTCTGCACAGCTTAAAAGTTGACCAATTCCACAACATTGATTTTTGAGTTCTGCGAAAAACAGGACTGCATTATGTTCCTTGTTGCAAACAATGTCTACTCAATCAAACAAGCAAACAACCTGAGGGCATTTGCAAAGAACGGAAAAAAGTCAGAAGACGAAGCGCTGAGACAATAAATGCTGTTCACATGTGCTTCAACTCAAAATCCAGAGGCACCAAGTGATCAATAAAGTGCATCCACATTTTGCTGCTGCAATCAATAATACAGTAACCAAGGGAATAACTGTCATTACCCGCATTAGAAACAGTTACAGAATACAAACGTAAATCTCAAAGAGGTTTGCGCGTTTCTACGCTGAATTGGAGTTTGCCCCCAGTCTTGTGGGGATGCCACCCGACAGCAAGGAAAGAGCTCTGCACTGCACGGCATCCATGTGCTTCAGCCAGTGATGGGCAGGAGGATCAGGAAGGAAACTGTCCTCATGCAACTTCTCGGATCTCACTGACTTACTTAACAGTTCAGATTAAGCTTCAGTTTCACACGTTGATTTGGACATACAGAAGACGACAGCCCTAGTGCTCAATATTTTCACAAGGAATAGCTTTAGTTTAGAAGAATACAGTAATACTTTTTACACACCCGTGGATCTTTCTGTAGGAGGGTATGTGGGACAGTTCCAGGTCTGGCTGCAACATCGATAGGATTGGAAGTCTAGAATTGTAACGCAGGAAGAGAGCATTTATGAGTAAAAAGCCATACAAAAACACAAACTGAAAAACAGTACTTCTTCATCATTAACACTGCCTACGCTGTGAAGATCAACCCTTTTAAGCAAAAAGGATAACTGCTATAATCCACGTAGTGATGTATGTACAATCACCTCAATTTCCAAACTCGCTTTGCTCACTGCCTTCCCACTAGTTAAAGTAATCTGAAACACACGAGGCAACAGCAGTGTTGCACTGGGAATTCCTCTCACCTCTGAAAAGCTGAGCAGTAGGAGACAGCACCTAAAGCAGCACCTGGGATACCCAGGCTGTGCTCTGCTGTTTATCAATAATGCACTGGAGCTGGCTAAAACTGCTGCCCTCACCGCCACACACAAAGCATCAGCAACCCACGTGGTCACCGTGCAAGGATCTGAACTGCATCCACAACGAACTATTACCACATGAGCATCAGAAAAGGCAACATCTAGCTGGGAAAAAATAAAGTTTTTCCCTTGATTTGAATGTAAATATTCGGCTAATGCAACAAAATGCATCTTTTGGAGGAAAAAGCACTACATCTACACAACATCTTCCTCACTTAAAATGAAGAAAAAAGAAATCAGCTGCAGTATAACTAACAATTAAGTAACAGAGTTGTTAACAGACTGATTACCATATATATGAAGAATCCCACTAATGAACTGCAATTTACATATTCAGTCATTAGAGTGGATGGGCCAATTTAAGAAAGGTGTCTTCTCTGCAGAAATTTCAGTCCTGATTTCAGCCTTCAGCCGCAGACACTACGGGCTACAGAAAATGATTTCCTCCCACTCATAAATCAAGAGTGACTTCATAAAAACAAAGGAAAAGAGAAACAAACTCATCACACTTAACTACCATCGCCATCATAAAGGAGTGGAGAACTAAATCAATGCACTGCATTGTGCTGGAGCTCTGAGATGATTATGGAAATGAGAAAACAATAACGATCACTGTTTCTTAAAATGCTGATTATTACATGACCTCACCCTAATGCGTGCTACCCTGAGAACAAATCACATCGCTTCGAAAGTTAACCATGCCACTGCATGGAGAATAACCAGTGCATCTGAGTGGTAAGATGGAAACACACCCTACCTTGGGTTGGAATGCTCCTTGGAGTGAGCCAAAGGGGCCCGTTGGAGGGATCATGGGAGGAATACCTGATACAGCTGGAGGATAGGAGTGAAACAGCTGAAACAGAAAAAGAGAGGGGAGCATAAATGCGTGTGCACTACAAAACAAGGACGGACAGCTGAACGAGACAGCGAAAGCATTCCTGCAGAGATAGGGAAATGGTACATGGAGAAGGGCTGAAGACGTGACCCCGCCGCAACAATGTTAGTTAAAGCAGTCAATGAGATGTTCACAAATGTCATGATGTTCACTTCAGAGCTTAAAAGCAGTTCCAAAATCATACAGCCAGCAACTGCTGGCTCTGCACTGGGCCATCGTAGCTGAGGCTTTTGTTGTGCAATGACTGGTTTTTAAATTGAATGGGGATTTTGAAGGGTTTGCAGAAGATTTCAAGAGGAAAGGCAGGGCCAAACAGGGCACGGAACGCTACTGTTTGAGTGGGAAACAAACCTGCACAAGCTCTAGGATATTGCATCATTAAAACCCCATTAGTATGCTAGGATTTTAATGGTTTCTGTCGGAAATGAGGAAAATACGCACAATTCTTACTTCATTAGCCTGTCTGAGAGGATATCCTGCCACTTCCAGTAGCAGCAGAGACAGATGATCTTAATTGCTAAAAAGGATTACTTATTAAAAACGGCCAAAGTAGAACCCCCCAAAACTGGAGGGCAATGGCCTTGTAAGACAGACCAGAGGCATAAAGAGACAAATCTCCACTGATCTCAATGATCCCGGGGTATCTGTACCAAGACAACTCAGCAAAAACAAAGTTTTCCTGTGCTAACAGACAAACATATGAGAAACAAGCAAGTAAACCATCATGACCAAATCCTATCTGGTCTCTGTGGTCTGTCTGTGGATTTTTTTCTTACACTCTAACACAGTTAAGTTGCACAATTCCACAGGAATTGCAGACATCACACACAAAACTGCTTTCTGGTAGGAGGTGGGGATTCAGAGCATCTCACTGCAAAGATGTTCTCACTGGGAAACTTTGGGACACAGCAGGGGACGGCTGCTAACCTCACTGGTACTGCCAGCCAAACACCTGAAGGAGCGCTCTGGCTGCTAAAATCTCACCTCTGAGCTCAGCCAATTGAAAATGAACCTCCTGTGTGCTGCTTCTGGGATCAAAATAAAGGACTAGTTGGCCAGAAACAGCCAAAAGCTGGAGGTGTGGAGAGGGCAAACACTGAGAGAATCACATCCCACAGTAAATCAGTGTCACTGATGGACTGAACTCAATGTACATGTGTGCTTTTCTGAATCCTTTCTCTCAAAATCAGACTTCCCCTTCAATAGCTTCAATCTCAGAAGGCCATTTACTCACACTACAGGTACTGAGGTATGGGACATTATTTCAGTACGTCAGAGATATCAAGAGATTGTTTATTTAAAAGCATGGAATGAAGTCTCCTTTCATAGCACATTTCTGTTGTTTTCGTTTCTCTTTAATTTGGACTTGCTCCTTTCAGTGATGCAGAAAAACTTCAGACAAGTTGCTGCTGGGCTGTGGGTATTTGAGAAACCATTACAAGACATGTCCTCATTGACAGTAACTTTTTAATAACTAAAATGTGGTTTGAATCCTCCAGTGTCTTCTGTATTTAATTCTGTGCATAATGGACTAATTTCAAAAGATGGAGTGAGGCTTAATATTCTATTATCTACAACTAATAATAAGGAATGCTTTTCTTAGTTTTGTAACGACCGCTAAGTTAATTAAATTTGACCTTCCCCTGCTTTCTCTTTTCTAACGTACATCGATTTTAACTCTCCAACAAACATTCCTGCTCTCCTGCTGAGTTCATTTACAGGCTTTAACAACACTGTCAGCTTTTTTTTAAGATGCAGTTGAACACATAGTGAAGATCTATTGCAGAAACTCACCCCTAAAAAAGGGATGTGCCAAAGTTTCAGGTACTTGGAGAAGAGAAGCCCTGGCAAGTATGCACTTATGGCAGCAAAAGAGGCTGGTCAGGAAACTGATGCAAGCAGCTCTGTTACCTTCACAAACCACATTCATCCTAGAAGTGCTCTGGCTACCACAACTTTGCTGTAGCTTTAGCAAGGCTGCTAATCCAGTGAAATTTATAGCCATCATGTTGATCTTTGGCATCAGCTTGCTAAATATCCAACAGACGCCAACTGTGATTACTTTGCAATAACTTCATTAGGACAAACCTTTACTGAAGGAAAGCAGAAGCAGCTTAATGCACCAGGGCCCTGCTGCTCTGCCTGTGCCAAGGCCAACATCCCGGCACCCTGGCTATCACAGAACAACTGGAAGCCTGACCTTACTTGGAAAGAGGTAATACTGAGACCTGGAGGATTCTGAGACCTGTAGGATTCACCATGAGTCTGAAAACAATACCCAGCTGAGGACTACTTCACTGTTTTCTATTTTAAACAACAACCTTTGTGCTTTCTTTCTCCAAAACTCATTACTGATTTCCCAGGTTCCATGCTCTTGCCTGAATCAACATGCCACATTCAGGATAATCTACCCTTTGAATCCATGTAAAGCTACACAACCAAGAGTGCAGTTTTGCAAACAGTGATGCGAACAGCAGCGTGACCCTTCTGAGTGATTATCCTCGGCTTAGATGTTTGCCTCATACTCCCACAGGTGTGATCCTGCAGGCACTCCCACACTGTACACTTAACCAAGGTGTCAGGAATTCATGGGACTGTTCACGTGTGCTACAGGCAGCAGTTATGAGCAGGAACTGCGTTTAATCAGGACAGCAGAAAGCATCACACCATCATCTTAACCAGTCTTCTTGCCCAGTTCCACTTCTAAGCAAAATCAACATATGAAGCCAAATGCTTTGCACATTTCTGAATGCTGATGCAGTACTCCTTCTCTCATCAAAATATCACTACTGGATATAGAAATTCTTATCCAAATGAATGAAATACCTGCCTTCGTTGGTATGAAGAAGGAAATGTCACCCATATTTCAATAGCAAATCAATCAGTAGATTCTAAACCTTAAGAGCAGAAGCTTTACAATTCATATTAAAAATGAGTTCATCTCAATAATCAACATTTTGGGTAGCTCTGAGATAAGCATGCCTAGTGCATAGCTGGACTGCCTCGCTGCCATCAAACGGAGCACAACCAGCCCAGTAGGTCAGACAGGCTTTTTGAAACGGGAAGATTAAGACAAGCTTTCAAATTTTATGAAACAAAACACGATATATTAGAATAGCTATTAGATTACCTATCCCTCAGGGGTTTGTATGATAGTTTGACGTTTCGTTTCAGATTTCTCAGGGAAAATATCATTCTTAAGTGCTTTTGGCACCACCAATAGTGATGAAACTACTGCTCTGTACTGCTTCACGCTACAGTCACCTCTTGTCTCATCTTTTTCACAGCAAACCTGTCTTCCAGTGGTGTACGAGCAAGAGATCTTTTGATTGGAAAAGCTGATACTGCATCTTTATCAGAAACAAGCACCATAAAATGCAAGCCTTCAAAAGCCAAAGCGACCAAGAACGATAATGGTAAATCCTGGAGTGATGATTAGGGAGAGATTCAACACTGTGCCATTGATCGAGTGGTGATCCCAACCCACCACAGAAAAGCAATTAAGTCAGTTTTAAACAGAGTAATAAAACTCACACTGTGACGGTAGAAGGGGTCAACTTTTGTAGGGTATTTGTCAAACTGCAAAGGGATCAAAGCACAAACTAGTTACTTTCTACTTCGTTGCTTCATTTCTGTTGGTAACACAGACTAATTCCCTATTATGAGGCAACCAACAGAGAGGAAAAATACGCAGAAAAATGAACTTCCAGTGAAGCTGGTTTGAGTTTTCCTCCCTTCAAGTATAACAAGGTCTTTATGAGCTAGGAAAATGGAGGAGGCACCAGAGTGCACCACTCCAACCACCAGGGAATCCCAGGCACGAGCGCCCCTTCGGCCAGCAGCCTCATCCCTCAGCCCCTGCGCTGCCACCTGGACCTATCACACACACAACAGCGGTAGGGAAAGGACCGCTCGTCCTGTCCTCCCCAACCGCACCCGGGCAGCACAGTACTCCTTTCCCCACCACCTGGCAAATTCTCAAATTTTCGTAATAAAGAATAGAGTTGTGCTCTACTTATCCTCACATTTCTGCCTGGGGTACGCACCATGGGCGGTGCTGGCGTCGGCATGATGGCAGTGGGTGGGATGGCGTGAGGGAAAGGCGTGAAGGTGTGCTGGTGTGTGTGTTGGTGTGTGTGCTGGTGCTGGTGCTGGTGCTGGTGAAACTCGGTCCTCAGGTACGGCGGTGGGCCCAGGGAGGCCCCACGATCCGCGCTCTGCGAGGCCAAGAACCGCGTGTTTAGTTCCTGACGGAGAAGATCTTGTTCTGAAATACAAAGCAAAGCAACCTCTGTGAGCTCAGGGACTTTTCCAGACCTTGTGCCAATTTCTGCTGGCTGCAGTAGTGACGTCCTACATTAAGCTTCCTCATAGCAAAGCATGATACTGTACAGATTAAGAAAGCTCCTCCAGCTCTTCCCTCAAGGCCACACTGAGAGAAGAAAACCTCCAGTGCCCCTCTCTCATGGAGCCTGCCTTCACTTCAGTGTTCATCTGAGGCACAGCATGAAGGTTCTCCTTGAATTCCTCGACACATCCTAGAGCAGGTGGGTAGTGTGGGTAAGCTGAAGTTGGGGAACAGAGTGGCCACAAACACAGCTCCCGTATTTCATGGACTTGAATTATGTTACTAAAGTGCTGGTCATCCTCAGTATTCTTCCCTCAGATCCCTCTCAGTGACCTGGAGGAACTGACATCTTCCCAGAAGTACAACAGAGCACAGTTCACTCCACTTCTAGCTGTTCCCCCCCACCCTGCACATACCCGACCTCAGGAGCGCTGTGTTCATGGCCACCAGACTTCTCCCTAGCCAGGCTGGCCGCAGGGAAGCAAGGCTGAGCACAGACCACAGCTACAGCACAGACATCTGCTGCAGCGTTCACAGATTTTGGGTGGCCCCATATGAACTCTGAAGTGGTTTTACCCTGGGGAGCAGACACAGAAAAGCACAGACTTCCAAAAATCCTTCATTCCCAGGGCAGAAGAAAAGTCAATGGGAAAGTCTGGGTGGTTTTCGCTTTTGACATCGTCCCAAATCATTCAGCGATGAGTGATCCCTCTACCCAACCAGCAGCTCTCACAGAATGGACCCAAAAGGAGTTATTTTGACTAAAACTGGAGATGGAGTTTCCTTTGCCACACTGGGGCCACGATCTGTCTGTCTCTTACCTGAGTAAGTGCTACCAGCTGGGTGTCCTGGAACCTGCAGGGTCCCTGACGTCAATGGAGGTGGAGGAGGCAAAGCCGTAGGAGGGGCAAACATATTGGGGTGATGTGGGTGTGCGGGGGGCTGGAGGGTGGGCGTGAAGGTATGCAGTGGGCTGTGGCTTGGTAAAGAGAGGGGGAATGGTGAGGCGGAGGGGTGGTGAGATATGTGTGGAGGGGGAGCCTGAGTCTTGGCAGGAGTGCTGCTTCTGCTGCTGCTGTTAACAAAAAGAAAAGCAATTAAGCATTGCACAGAAGAGAGGAAAGCTCTAAAAGCACACATACACTTCCCCAATGTACTATGCATGACTCGTGATAAACCTGTCACTAATTGAAGTAATACATTGCAAATACAAGTTATTATTCTGTTTTTCTATCAGTACCACCGAGACACTCCTTTCTCCAACCTCTCCCTTATCCAGCATCTCTTACTGCCTACGGTCCCTCCGTACCAAAGCCCCAAGACATGTCTCCCTCCCTCTAAGAGGCTGGGATTCTGTCCTCAACAACACAGGCACAGCACACAAAGGAGTAATCAGCTCTGTGCATTCATTACTTAATTATCGGGTCCTTTCTACATGACTGCTTCTGATTCATGTTTTCAGGCAAATGAAGCTCAACATCAGTGATTGCTGCATTAATAAAAGTTTAATTTCTCTGCTATGACTTAGAAAGATGGAAGAGTGTGGAAAACGTGAAATGAAGTTGGGAAGGCAACAACAGATACGTGCTTATTATTCTGTTAATGACTCTCCTTACCCCCACAATATAAGGAGAGAAGATGAATCAGCAAAATAAATACACAGGATTATACTGGTTGCAATTTTTCAGGTGTCATCTCTTAGCAGGGAAAGTTTCCAGTATAATCACACAGTGCTTAATCCCACTTGTCGTTATTTCAAGTAATGACATGTTTATATTGCAGTGGCTTTTAAAGACGAGCAATACCAATTTGGTTAAAAATAAATCCAAGTCTTAAACAACTCCCAGTTTAAGTCAAACCATGAAGCAACCATCTACTGGTTCACCAGGTCAGGAAGAACACCATGTACCTGCTACAAGCTTAGGTTCAGGGGAAGGTGAGGCACTGCTGAGAGCACTGTATTGCCACAGGGGAAACCTGATGTCTGTGACTTACAAAGACATCATGGGTTCCTGTGAACACGTTGCTTAATCTCCATTAATTTAGTTATCCCTCTACAAAAGGTGAGGATTATCTCTGTGTGGCCAACTGAGGTGAAAAACACTGAAGACTGTAAGGTGTTGTCAGTGCAGGAAGAAATTAAGCCTGAATGTCATCAGTGTAAGCCTATGCCAAGCTGTCAGCAGGGCTAACAGCAGCTGCACCGTATTTCTTGCCCTAGGGCATGTCAGTGGTTGGGGAAAGCAAAAGAGGTTTACAGGGAGGCAAGGGTAAAAGTAGGGAGCCTTAGAGAACAGCTCAGCCTGCAAGAACTGGGATTTTCTTCCACTGGTCTACGTTGCATGAAACCCCCTTCAAAAACCCGAGTGTGCAAGGACAGGCAGGAAAAGCAAAAGCAAATTAACAAGGAGCTTGAGATTACCAAGCACTGCTGGGAACACCAGAAAATAAAGTGATTCTGGCTCATTTTAAGGAAGAATTTGAAGAAGAGGCCACAAATCCCCCTTAATTTCCCACGGATGGGGTGGGATGCACCGTCACCTCTATCCGAGTTCCCCCTCACTTCCTCCAGGCACCATAAAGCATCACCACCAGGGGCAGCAAGTTTGCAAAGAGACAGCACATGGGCACGCATGGCTTTCCGCTCGCCTACCTTAAACTGTTGAGGCTTAAACTGCTGCTGTTGTAGGCAGAGAGCGGCTGCGAGAGGCTCTGAGCGGCCGGATGGGGCTGCACTGCAGGGAGGCTGGGGTGGGCTGGCTGCACCGGGGACTGCGGCCGGGGCGGGTGCTGCACAGGAGGCTGCGGCGCAGGCGGACGGGTGGGTTCCTCTGGGGCTGGAGGCAGCTGTGCGGCTGGCGGTGGGGCTGGAGGGGCTGGAGCCTCTGGCCGTGGGGCGAGCGCGGGGCTGGGACAAGGTACCTCCGGCTGTGGTTCCAGCTGGGGCTGGGCCAGAGGCTGGGCCACCTGAGGGCAGGGGTCTTTAGGCACCACGGGCTCAAGTATTGGGTCTTTGCTGCTGTCCTGGCTCTTCTCTTGGCTCCTCTCTAGTCCTGATATTTTCGGGACAGCTGGCCCCCTAGCACCAGGGTCGGCATTTTCAGAGAGCGTACTGACTCCTAACTCTTTATCTGCAACAAAAGAGAGAGACAGAACAGGTGAGTGTGTGACTACGTGGGCCAAACCAACATAAGCTATCTGCCAGAGTTGCACTCCAGACAGACACATTTTGGTTTCATACCGAATTGAACCCAAACAGAAGTAATTTCCAGCAGTGTCCCTAATCCTCAGGTCCTTCTCTTCATATTTCTTCTCCTACTGCACCATAACAAGAAAGTTTCTGTGTGTTCGTTAATGCATGAAAAAAGCAACTACACAAAACCTGAGCACAGTGGCTCCAGAATTCTTCAGTCAGACCTCCCAAATAAACTCCACATCTGTCTGAAGGCAGATGCCCAGGAGCTTGTTTTGCTTTGTCCTGCATATTCAGCACAACAGATACAGGGTTTGTTGCACCAGCATCCCAGCTCATGTCTCCTTGGGATTCGTTTCCCACTCTGCCAGTGCAACCATTGACCATTAAAGAAAATGAGGCTGCTACAACAAACAAGTGACTGCAAGACTGGGCTGTGTAGCAGCCCCGATGAACTTTTGAGGCTGGGTATAATCATCTGCATGTGTGTTTGGCCAAAGCAGTCTCCCTCAGTGACCATACAAAATGCAATGCAATTATGTAGGGACACGTGTACAGATCTGGGAAAATCCCAAGGGGAGAGCTCTGCAGGATGCCCAGCATCACTCCCTGCCCAGGAGCACCTCTCTGCCCCATCTACACCTGTGCTTACCACAGCACTGCTACTGCTTGGACTTCCAAATGAGCAGAATACACAGGTAGGGAAAATACTATAATTTTCTTTTGGTGGCATTAATTCTGGAGACTGTTCTTCAGAAGAATGGCCAAAAAAGTCTGGAGGGTGACATACTTAGTCCTGAAATACGTCTTCTTTAAAGACATGAGCCGGGCAGCCATGCTGCATGTGTGTGCATCTGCTTCTCTCCTTCTTCCTCCAACAATTCTCCTCAAAATAAACCACCTGCTACCAAAGAGAAAGCCCGTTCACTACGATTATTTTCTGTTATTGTTCCTCTATCATCACTCCCTCACCAACCCACTGAGGGAGGAAACGCACTGTGAGCTCTGTGCCTTATTACACAAATTCCGAACATTAAAATGCTTCATGGTCAGAAAGCAAGGCTTCCTTGGTTTGGCTGGCCATGGAGTGACTTGTTTGGCTCCTCCAGCTGTGTCTCTTTAATACCATTGACTGCTATTAAAATTATAACACTTGCTACACTGGAGTTCTCCTCACTGGGGCTTCACAGAGACCTCCCACTTCAATCATGTCCCCAAACTTCTGCCAATGGGTATTTTGTAGAATGGTTTGAGTTAGAAGGGACCTTAAGGATCATGCAGTTCCAATCCCCTGCTATAGGCAAGGACACCTCCCTCTACACCAGGATGCTCACAGCCCCATCCAGCCTGGCCTTGAGTGCTTCCAGGCTGGGGGCATCCACAACCTCAATGGACAACCTGTTCATCTGATGAATGACATCTCTCTGAGCAAGTTCAGGGGAATGCTGCCAAGACAGGACTGGAAAAGTGAGCATCAGCAGCTGCCGCGGGAACTGGGAGCGTTATTTACGTCAATATTGCATAGCAGTGGTGTAAAGCTGGACTTACAACTTGGGCAATTACAAAGATGAAGCACATGGGAAACACACGAGTTTTAAAGGGCCTGGGGACAAGCACCTAGGTTTCCAAATAACCTTCAGATAGAAAAAACTTCACTCATTCATCTGCCAATGTTAAGGGATAAAATGAATAAATGTAATAAATTAACATACATTCAGAAAGAATTGTTGACAGCTGAACTGGTCAAACCTTGATGTGAAGGAGAACAAATATCTACGGTGAGAAGTATTTCTCCAGGTCTCACAGACGGTACACAGCGTTTGCCAACCTGCACATCACTGGAATTGCTGCAGAGGGCTGGGCAGGAATGGGTCAGAGACTCCTCCTCATTTGGGTTTCTCATGCAGAGAGCCCATCAAACTATGCCAGGCCCGTTATTAAGTGGTTTGCTGGCCCTGTACAACAGCAGCAGCCCAGCAGAGATGGCTTTAATGGTTCATGAATAGGAGATGGGACAAAAGGGAACTGCAAGGGAGAACTGGGGAGAGACAAACAAACTGAGTTGTTTGATGAGGACATACTTTGAGAGTACTTGGCCTGTAATGGGCACCAGGATCTCCTTGGGCATTTGGATCAGAAGACCATGGTGGCAACAGTGAGACCCCAATGGAATAAAAATAATAACTGCTGTACGCCCCTCACTGCAATTGTGTTGCAGGTTATTGCATTCACTCTTTGGCTCCACCTTGTCTGATCAAACATTATTTTAAGTTAGAGACTGATCACCAAATGTGTTAAGACAGGAGCCCAAAGAGGAAAGAAACGAGCAATAGTTGGTTCAGAAATAGATTCCTAGACCTTGCAGGCTTAAGAATTATAATATTTCGATTTTTGACAGAAAAGTGCAATAATCAGGGCTTTGAGGGCCTCGTTTAGTTATTAGAAATTCCCTTCAAGTTGAATACAGTAGGCGGGGTGGTCTGAAAACTCAGCTGAGGTGATACTTCTGAAGCTACAGGGAATACCTCGTGCTTGGTGCAATCATTAAATCTTTCCATTTGATATCTTTAGTGTCTCTGGTGTGCATAACATTTATTCAGCACAACTTGCTGCCGGGAATTCAGTTCCTCCTCCCTTGGAGAGAAGGGGCGAGGAATCCTATCATCTCCTGGGTACTCTTTGCTGCTGCTTACATCTTCATTACACAGCCCCTTAAGTACCATTCCTGTTAGTTCATGGCTTAGAAGATGCTGCATTCAGTAACATAACATTATTCCAAGTGTCAAACCCTGAACATGTGTGCACCTTCCTCCTCTCTCTTACACCTCTGCATCTAAGCATCCACCCCACCACACTATCAGATGTCCTGCAGTCTCTCTGAGCCTTGCATATTCTCCACATGCATCCCTCATAACTATGCTACATGAATAAGAAATAATTCCTCATCCCACAACTTTTCTTTTGGGAACTGAAATCCCACATCAGTGATGAACACAACCAACTGCGTGTTTCGTATGAAAGGCTCAAGTCCTCAACAACAATACTTCACAGCCATAAATATAAGATCACTCTTTTCTTACCAACACATTACTTATGGGTGTTGACTGACTCACCAAACCTAAGGGGAAAATGTCCTTTGTGCACCCATGACAAGCTGACTTCATTTGATGGCAGTCTCCATACTCTGTTTTGGATAAATAACTGTGATGTAACTTCTGTGCTGGCAAAGGCTCCCCTTTTTCCACTGGGTAGCTATTGCATCCAGCAGCAGACAGTCTTTCAACTGAGAAAGGAACAAAGCCACAGTTCGATATTCTTTGAAGAATGAAGAAAAACACTGGCTGAGCTCATACCACCCAGACAGCACATGCAGCTCCCATTATCTTCCTTTCCTGTTTTGCCTTTTGATGCGTCTGAAATGTGAAATTCCTCTGTTTTTCACTTAACACACAAAAAGTGGGGATCACACAAGATGCAGGGCTCAATCGCCTCCAAGTAACACAAGCGCAGTTATCCCTTTGCTGTGTCTATGTGGTTATTACTTGGTTGGTTTGGTAGGAGCAGACAAGGCCACACTGAAGTCCTCTAAGCAAACCAAATGACTGCATGGGAATTAGAGAGACTCATTCTACGTAAGTGCCATGAACATACACACATATACATGCACTGCAGTGAGTCTGCATCCATGTGTATGTCACGTGTAATACATCCACATTTGTTTTCCAACCCAGGTCTGTTTTATGTATACATAGAGTTAACAAAGAAATACACCGTGCACACAAACACTTCCATAGAAAGATGTGGATTTTTATGAAGAACACAAGTTAGAAGCAGCATCCACCTGACATGCCACTGTCTGTCTTCCTAAGGCACAGTAAAATCTGACCGACGCTCTGTGTTCTGGCTCCTTTGTACCATAGAGGTGATCCAAAAGAGCTAACTGTTCTTCAGCCAGCAGAACACCCTGCTGACATTCACCACATTTTACATTCCCAGAGGTTCACCAGTTCATTGCACACACTGCTTTTCCCTGATCAAGCGTTGTCTGCAGACAGGTTCTACGTTGGGGTGCACCAAAGACCAAACCTGCTAAGCTCACAGCTGGCTGGTCCCCAAGTGGCAGCTGAGCACACATGAAGTGGGCATCTCTGACCTGACTGAGGAGTCCTTGGGGAATGAAGTCCTCAGACAACATCAGGCATGGTGCTGCCAACTTAGAGGCCAAACGTTTATTTTTGAAACCCAAATCATCCCCCTTTTCCATGCACATTTTGCTTGGAAAACAAGAACACGTAGCACTCAGCCCCTACTGCTCCCCTTCACATTAAGATTCATCCTTTCCATGTCTGATTTGGGTCATCTTGAGAGAGCAATTCAGAATTAACACTGAATCTTCCATTCTTCCAGGAGGATGCTGGATAACTCAAGAGTCCTTCCTGCAAAAGTATGAAAACTATCAGAGTTTTCACTCTCTTGTACCTGTCACGGTGCTCTCTGGGACTGAGCGTTCAGCCTACCAAGGAAATCTTACTTTCAGAATAGTGTTTTCTTCTGCTGCTTAAGCTCCGCTCTTGACAATATAATCTGCCTACCCAGGATTTTCTGATAACTTACTTACGCAAGATAAAAAAATACACCTTTCAGAAAACAAAAACTGAATTGCTTTGGTTGTAACATGCCCACTAAGTGGGCAGTTGGTGCGTGCTCTCACAACCACTAGAAGCTGTCCTAGCTTCTCTGAAGTCAATGGGATGCAGAGAACGTACACCCTGCTGACTGCCAGCCTCGGGATGTGTACTTCAACGAGTATTCTACATGGCTTGAAATAATTAATCAGATTTAAGTCCCAATTGTACATTTCATATTGATTAGACATCAATCAATGAAACATCTGCATAAATAAAGGCAGGTGACAGAAACTATTACTGCAAAGGACGGGGAAGATCGTTGGGTGCAGCAGCCAGCACGTATCAGGAGGGCCCCACAGCACTTCATCTGCTGTGCAGCATACAGAATAATCTGCTAAAAACAACGCTTCGTTTTTAGCACACAGCCATTTTTCATCCTAATTTCCAAGGACACTAACAAAGTATTTGATTATGCAAATTAAAAACAAGCATCCGAAAGTGTGTTGCAAGCAGCTCTGTCATCTGCTGATATCAATTATCCCACAGTAAGCAGGTATTTAGTACAGCTGAATAGGGGGACTTGTGACACACTTTGTACTTAATTATAAAACAGAAGAAAAATCATTCAGGACAAAAGATTTTGCTACCTCCTGTTAGAAGTGTTTCTCTTCTGTGTGGGAATGGATTTAATTGTCAACAGTAAAGTTGCAGATCAGTGAAAAGAAGCACTTAATGGAATTGCACAAGATGTTGACAATTCCTCAGTCACTGAGCTGCTGCTGGCCTTGATTTGGGAATGCAGAGCCCTCCAATATTTCACATGAAACAAACTATTTCAGCCAGCTGTTACACAGAACGTAGGCCATAAATGTAACTCCTACATCCTGTATGCTGTGAGTGTAATACTGAAAGCACTCGATGCTTAGTTTTTCTTTTAAAGCCTGTCTTTACTTAGCAAAAAAGGAATGGGATATGGCTTTCTAGAGGAAAACGAAGTGCAAAACATCCAAAGGCTCCTCTCCTACAAATCATGGTGTTTTACTTAACAGGAAAAAACTGCATGCATCTGTAGCATCCTAATGGAACCTAATACAAAGCAACACCGTAACTCAATCCTGCTTCGACACACGTGTGCACACATATGCTCAATGAGAGGTTCCCTTCCAACAGGGAAGATCTCTTGGCTTCCCAACCTTTCCCAATAGGCAGTGATAAATTACTCGTTACCAGCACCGGAGTTTATTAAAGTGGATTCTTCTTGAACAGAATGGAAACTTCCCACGTAGGAAGTAATGCTGACAAATTAATTGGGGGCTATTCTTTGATAATAAAGGGTTTGAGCACAACAAGCTTTCGCTTCCTGTTTCAGTTTTGTGCTTTAACTAAAGAAGTACAGGGCCTGTAATCACAGCATTTGTAAAGCACACCCGGGCTCAAAGAAACACGGACAACCCCTTCTACAACAGGATGAGGATCTATCTTTCCTACCACCGAACTTTCCAAAGCAGATGTGAAACCTTTGCAGTCAGCAGAGGTTAAATATCCTGCCTGGCATGTGAGAGCTCATGCTGATCTCTGCTAAGACTGGCTTACGCACAGAAGCAGGAGATTTTCTTCCCCAACTTTCTAAAATCACAGTAATGCACGACGGGCCTGTTAGGCACACAGATCTCATCTGAGCAGTGTAAAGTTATCGCCCATAGCAGTAGATTTCTAAGCATGTCATATAAAAATATTCTTTCCACAAGGTTTTCGTTCCTCACCTTTTAATTCCACTTGGTTCTCATCTGTCAGAGACTTCTCTGTAAGTCACGGAACCACAGAATCGCCAAGGTTGGAAAAGACCTACAAGGTCATCCAGTCCAACCAACCAGCCATTACCATCATCCACTCCTTTAGAAGAACATTTCCCCCTTTTATCTCCAAGTTTTTCAGCTCCTGGTCTTCCCACTCTTTCTTCCTACAAGTTCACCCACGTTCCTACTCCCTTCTTCTCCACTCTCCTGCTAACCCGCGGGTTTCTGCAGAGGCTGACAAGTACTGCTGGCCAGCAGCTGCCCCACTGCCTTACACCAAAGCATTTCACCCCTTTCACACCACTCACCGCTCGGCTCCTCGGCTCTGTACCACGTCGCCATTCCCAGCCAGCTGGGGCAGACCCGGGGAAGGTTTGCATTAAACCACCTGCAGCACTGCCCCGCTGCTGGTCTCAGCTTGTCTCAGCGACTGCAGTGCGTCCTGTCGAGGCCTGCATGTTCTGAGTTAACACGCACCGCCTCAGGTATGTCTAGACTCAATCTCAAATCTCTGCTCTCTCAGCTGGATGAGGTTTCTTCACTGTTTAACAGCTCTAACAACCTTACAGCATGTGTATGTGCTGCTGCTTGCCCTCCTGGCTCTTACACTGACCAACTTCACACTAGAGCAGCTCTTAAACCAACCCTGCACTGCAAAGAGACGACAATGAAAACAACCCAACTCCTTGCTTTCCATTCTTCAGACACATTCTGCTGATGACAGTCCTTTGCTCCTTGCTTTGCAACCACTCAGCTTCTGCAGCAGCCTTTTGCCCAGGAGCTTGCTGAATCTTTTTTTCAATGTCTGCAGAAATGACAGCCATTTCTTGGCTACTTTGACACTGCAGAGGAACTCAGAAACGCCCGCCCAGCCCAACGCCAGGTTGGGATGGCTCCCAAACGGTGCCTTTCCTCAGAACCCCGGCTGTCACCCAGCACCCCATGGCCCACCCAGCTACCTCTCAGAGCTGCCAAGAGGCAACGAGGTGGCAGACCAGGACACCAAGCAGTGAAACACAGGGCACAGCGAGGCTTCACCAACCCCTCCTATTATCAATGAGGACGGGATGACCTTATCACAAGATTAGCTCTGCCACGGGGGTTGGGAAGAAAAATGTTTGGGGCTTCTCTGTCAGCCCTCCTCCTTACTACTGGTTGGTTCTGGCCATGTAGCTGCCAGTGCTTTTCCAAACGCTCATCCCACTCGTATGCAACAGGATTACTTCAATAAGCTTGAGTAAAACTGGCTTTCAAAAGCAGCTTGAAAAGTATCACCTTATGAACACTGATCGAATGTAGCCTGACAGCTCAGTTTAATATATGAAGGACAAAAAAGATCAGTGTGGTGTGTTTATATAGAAAAATAACACATTTATTCCCCCTGAGAGGTGTCATACCCATAACTCACCAGACACATAACACTGTTTCCTTTGTGGATTTGTTCTTCAGAGCCAAGAATTTTCAATTCTGATTTTCAAGGCACGATGTCAGCAACAACACAGAACACAAAACCCCAGTGCCCCTCTTGCTAACACCAAGGCGAAGCTCAGCAGGAACGCAGCACTGCACACTTTTAATTACAACTGTTTTGGTCCTTCGTGTCTACAGGAAAACTTCACTAAGCCTCCAAATTGCAATCCCAATGCTCAGTGTTTCTGAGCAGTATTCTCACACTTGGACACATTTTGCTATGTCTCCAGCATTACAGACAAAAGGGCTGATGGCAGCCAGCTGCTTAAGGCGGCACTGCTTAGGTGGGATTCTTCTTGTTTGGGTCATATTGATAAGTGTAGAACTGAGAGTTCAACCTCCCTGCTCAACACAGCCTCTCTGTGAACATCTCTTGGTTTTGTAGCTTTTTTAATTGTTTGAATTTCTTCAGTTGTGCTAGAATGCATCCCATGCATTTGTTTTATTTTAAAATGTAAAAAAGGGGTCCAAAGAGTTGAATAGGTTTGTACATACAGCTGTAATGTAACTAGAGATCTGCCAGCCTGTTCTGTGGCTTTCAGACAACGGTTGATAGAAGCTTTCCTCTGTAGCTAAACATGACTGCGTACCGCATTCCTCCCAGGTGGGACAGTGGTAGAGGACTTGAAAGAGTTTGTACTAATTAAAATAGAAAATAATATAAAATCAAGAAAAAAAAAACACAAAATAAGACCATCAGCAGCTCTTTGGCACGCACCAGCTTTGTTTTCACACCATTCAGCAGCATTCTGTGAACAGGAATGAGACATTTCATTGAAGCCTATATGATAATTCAAGAACTGAAACGTGTTCAGCTTTTTTATTATGGGCATTTAGAGAAGAGCATCATTACCTCCTGTATAATTTGGTGCACGTAATAAGAGCCCCTAATGGTCTGAAGACCTTATGATGGCTTATCTACCTCTGCAAGGTGACTACAGAACTGCTAGAAAAGGGCTGCTTTGCTGTGACATCTTGTTTTCTTGACTGTGGCTGTCCCCAGCCTGCTCTTGACATCTGCTGGATATTGACTGGCTTGCTCCAATTACTCGAACTAAACGGACTGCAGTCGGATGGCAGCCCTCCCAGTCACTGAAACTGTATAAACAAACGGAATGAAATCTATTTGCTTAAATCAAATTAATTTCCAGACATGGAGGTGGGGTGATGACGGGAACCTGGCAGGTCTCAGAGAGATGTCGTTTTGTGCCAGCCAATCTGTATGAATGTTATTTGCAATCAAAAAAGGCTGTGCCGCCGATCAGCTCTGGTTTCACATACCTCAGGACAGCTGGGGGCCTCCTGGTAGAACAAATTTTGGTATGGTAAAAGGTCCATTATATCCTAATTGCTCCACACAACAGGAGATGCTGTAACAGAATCAGCTGAAACACTTTTGCTACATTTACCCATGACGTTGGGCTTTTTTTCGGTGTGAATATGTGAGAAAAGATTTTGCAAAAGAGAGTTTCTGATAGGGCTACTGACTCACTGAACAGTGTATGCCCTCTGAGAGACCCAGAGGAGCAACGTGTGAGCCACCAGACAGCCCCATGCAATCAGCCTTCTCCTTAACCCCTCTGGATGATCACCCGGTAACATGCAACAAAGGTCTGATGGTGCTCTTGGGGACATCACTTCTACAACGGTATATCAGTTCTGCTTGAACAAACACCTAGACTTCAGTGAGCACAACTCACAGCAGCTGGCAAAAATGAAATCTGTGGCTCTATTTTTTTATTACAAGGACAAGAGGGAATGATTTTAAACTCAGCCAGGGTAGGTTTGGGTTAGATATTAGGAGGAAGTTTTTCACACAGAGGGTGGTGAGGCACTGGCACAGGCTGCCCAAGGAGGCTGTGGATGCCCCATCCCTGCAGGCATCCGAGGCCAGGCTGGATGTGGCTCCGGGCAGCCTGGGCTGCTGGTCAGTGACCTGCACACAGCAGGGGGTTGGAACTGGATGAGCACTGTGGGCCTTTGCAACCCAGGTCATCCTATGATTCTATTATCAACATGAAAGCAAAATCCTAGTGAAAGCACAAAGCAGGCATGGGGGACTTGAGGACTAGCAAAGATCAGCTACCAAGGTACATGTTGGCTTCTACCCCTACAGAACACTAAATAAATGTTGAATTGGTGTGAAAGGCCTTTTGCACACCAGAAACCTCAGTGCTCACCTTTACTCAGTGCTCACTTATAGCCTTGCTCTTAACAAAAGCAGTGGAGCAGAATGTCAACTGGATTTTTTTCTTTATGACAGAGAAACTATCTGAGGAACAGTTGTATAAATGCATCTTAAAGCACAGCAGCTCCTGGGCTTTAGCAAACTTAAGCACCTCCAGCTACTATATCAGCTTGGCATCCAGCCTGAAAAGGCACCCTGTGTATGTTCCAAAATGAACGATGACCAGCGAAGTCCAGAGAAACACCGAAACTGTCACACACGTCCTTCCACTATAAAGATAATTAATTAGGTAGGATATGAGACTGACATCACCATGTCCTACAAATGGAAAAGACACCAACAGCAGGGTGCAACGCCAGGGGCTGAAGACAACACCAATTGCTGCAGGGTTCTTTTGAAGTTGAAAACCCAGGAATTTTTTATGAAAACTGTAATCTTTAGTCTATGCATGCTCCAAGACATCGTTTGAAAAATGTCCAACGCTCCGAACTTTTATTTTGATTCATGTTGAGCCGTGCTGAGGCTAATTATTATCCAGCAAATGGTGCATTCAAAGACTCACGTCTTGCACGCAGGGCTCTGTGTTGTTACCTCCACGTTGCAAGGAACTGTAATTCTGAAAGGATTAAAAGTTTACCAGCACAGCCATGTAAAGTAGAAAATGAATTGTTCGCTCTTCTCATCTCTGTTTGGAAATTAGATTACAGGCTCCAAGTGAGCTGAAATACAGAATGAGGCAAATCCGTGTGATTAGCTCACAGGTGGCCAGTGAGCCTTTTCTATGCTTCAAAGTCTAGCAGATTCCCATTAGCTGCAATAATAAAAAGAATGTGTATTTATCCTTCGGCCCAAACCCTGCCCTGTGCCAACATGGCTACCTGCTGTGCTAATCCTCAGAACCAATATAATCATCCCCAATTGTTATTTCATAAGTTTGCTCAGCTGTCACTGGGGATATACAGTGCATGTGGCACAGATCTGTGCTGCAGACGGTATGAGGAGCACATTGCTGAGCTGGGACAGCCCCAGCTGCCTGCTGTAAGAGGAAAGGCTTTAAATACATAGAGACACTTTGTGCCATTACTCAGGAGTGCTCCCTCTAAAAACACCAACAGGAACTCGCACCGCATGGTAGGTCAGCTGTGTAAGTCACACGCGATGCAGGGCACCAGTGGTCCATTCCATTCGGTATTATTTGCTCTCTTGCACTGAAGTCAGTGGGATGCTGTGCACACACCTTGGCCATACCCTGCACACAGCCACAGCACTTCCAGGGCCTCTCAGTGTTCTTCCAGGCCCACATGTCGACCTCTACACTGCCACAAAGCATAGTGAAGATCCCGAAGTGCAGAGCATGTTCCGCCTCAGCTCTGGGCAGACCAGGAGGAGGACTGCAGTCCCAGTCTTCCCCAGCAGTGCTGATGTCTCCCTGCACTCCTGGCCATGCTCCCTGCTCAGCACTACCCTTTGCCACGCAATGGGCTGCTCTGGGGAAGTGATATGGATTACAAGTAACCCTTCTTCCATTTCCTTTTCTTGAAACCATCTTTAGCCAGTAAAGCCTGCTCACAACGACATGGCTGCTGAAAGAAACATTTGCAAAGCTACCCCCAGCCCTGCCTCCCACATGGCTCCATGCATGAGCAGCAGCCCCACACTGCCGCTCCTGGCTCTCTCCCGACATGCACACATTTGAGCAAAGACAGTCCCAAATACCCAGCGGGTGATACTTTGATTTGTGGACTCATGGTGTGGGCTTGTATGCATCAGCAGGCACAGCATGCCCAGGTATGTGAGCCCAGGGATCCAAGAGCAGCGTGTGAGCTCTGCAGCTAGCATGCCAGATTCCTCCCCCAGCAAAGCAGCTCCTTGCCTTCAGACAGCTGGCAACCTCAGCTCTGCAAATTGAAGCCTAGGAGTTTCCACATTATTTGCATCATCTCTGACGGCTTGGAGATGCAAAGCAGCAATGCCCTACTCAACACAGCCTCGTCTGTGCCTGCAGCCTGGAGCATGCTACCTGGAAGTCTCCCAACTAGCAAAGATGAGTCGTGGAGAAATGAGTTTGCATTGCTCAATGTTCATTTTTACCTCAGCAGCTGCACGACTTCAATTCCATTTGATTTTCTTTATCTGTTCATCTCCTCACAGGCCTCTGATGAACGACAACATCCCTCTTTGGACAGCATTGCATTGTGTGCTTGGCTTCCAGCAGCTTAAACTCCTGGAAGCAGGTACTAGCGATGCACAGGGTGCATGCAATTTGGGGTTTTGCAGAGCTGGAATGAAAGGGGCTCCAACTTCTCCCATCACTCCCACCAGCAGGACCATGCCAAGCCCCCAGCCCCTGATCACAAAGCACTGTGTATTTTCCTAAGATTACATCAGCAAACTGCGAGGGTGTACATTTCCCTCTTAATTCCAGCAATTTAAAGCAAAACAGTTGAATCTTGGAAATTAACCAAACCAGAAGGAGCTGATGTAGGTAATTAATGCTAGCTAAACAAATAGACATACCGGACAGATTTTTAACCAACTGGGATGTAAATATTTTTACTTTTATGGATAATCATACAGTCAAATCTGTTCTACAAATATCTACAATAATCCCTTCTCTTTTTTTTTCTCTCATTTGCCGCATGCCCCACGTGAAGCAGTGTAAACATTCAGCAGCACAAACTAAAAGCACTTCCCAGCAACTCTGTGCTCACAGTTTGGATAACTGGTGTTATTTCACACTCAGAAGTCAACACAGCTAACCCTGTGCTGCACCACGACAGCCTTTACACCTTCTACATCACATAGCCCGACCCCAAGCTTGCTCTCAGTTGAGGTCCTCATTTGAATCTTTTGCTGCCATTCAGCAGGGTGGTGAGGTCGGTGGTGAGGTCGTTCCTGGCGCAGAGGCAGCAGGAGAAAAACCCATTTCCATAACCTGCTTTGTTTCAAAGGAGCGAAGAGCCAGCCCTGCAAGCTGTCAGATGCAGACAGCCTTACACAAATGTCCTAAAATCAATGGGGCTGCAGATGGCAGTGTCGAACAGAAGGCTCAACGCCTTACAAAGTAAATTAAGAATAGGCCCATCTGTAACGTGAAATATCCATCTCAGAGTGAGGGGAACCTTTACAAATAGCATTTATTTAACTTCAACAAAGAAATACTTTAAAATTAGAAAAAAAAAATCATTTTCAATTTATAGGGTTTTCAATTCCTTTAGCAAGGGAGATGAAACTAGAAACAAACATTTGCTGGGTGTTGGGAGACCAAATCAAGCACATATGATGTTTCAACAGCAGCCCAGTGAAATAATCAATAACTTCCAATTCACACTATTGACTTTTTCACATCCTTGCAGGCATGAAACTTCAGATGAAGGTATTAGAGTCACCAAATTGTTCCATTTGCTCTACTTCAGATATTTTACACTGATATATATTTTTTTTCACGACAGTGTTTAAAAGAAGCTCTTGAAAGCCAAAGTGGGTTTTAACATCCCAAAACTTCTACATTTTACAACAACAGGCACAACTTCGTGCTTCATTCTGGGACTCCAGGTTGATTTATAAAGAGTCCAAGAGAAATGCCACGTTTCTCACTCAGGTTTGCCCTCTTTTATCGTGTTCTAATTTAAAATGAATTCAGGAGGAGTTTGTGGTCCCAAGGAAGAATGCCTTTTTTACTACCTCTTTTTAATGAGAATTACCAAAGATTACACACCTATACGCTTCCATCTTTACCATGAGAAACATTCCGTGTCAGTGCAGCACAGCCCCCAAACACACATGCTTCCTGCCATCAGCTTTCCCTGATATCCCCGTCTTTGTATGAGGTGGTTTTGATAATGGAATTCTGTACTACAGCACAGTCACAATAACAAATTGTTAGGACCACTGCAAAACACCCAGAGCTCATTAAGTCCTGGAGAACGTTTGCAGCTATTCTGGCACAGGCGTGATTTGTTCTGACACAGGAAAACCCCATTATTTCACCAGGTTTAATAGGTACTAGGTATGCTGAAGCACATACTTCTTACAAGGCTATGAGAAGCTTTTAGCAATAACCCTTCAGGATGTGTTGGGAAAAGTGATTTTGCAATGTCTCCAAATATATAGAAAAAAATTATCTGTGGAAAATCATCAGGACTCAGGGATGAAGCACTAGAGGAGAAGATTAAAGTTCTGTTCCAGCTCCCCGGGGACACTGTTAGGTCAGCATTTGTCCCCGTTTCCTCCTCCAAGTATTTAGATTATGAGCTCTTCAGCTCAGGGCCTGGCGCAAAACAAGAATCAGTTCTTGCTTAAGGCCTCTTTCCATTGCTTTCATGAAAATAATGGCAGGGATTGAAAAAAGGTCAAATTCAATCCAGGCCTAATGCTAACACTCTTCTTTGTGGTACAAAGGATGCATCTGAGTAAGAAAGTAAGAAAATATAATACACAATGATTAATTTTGTTCCACTACTTCTTCTTACACATTCAAATATATGAAAATTATCTAGTTGAATATTTTTTTTCACTTTACAGTGAGGCTGACAGCCATGAGCTTTTAATAATCGTAAGTCCTTAGCTCATTTGTTTAGCTTTCTGTTAGGCCCTGACAATTATGAATACTTCATAATCATGCCTATACCTTTATATAAGAAGCACAAGTCTGAAATTGTAACAGCCAGTATAACACAGAAAATACACAGAAAATCAACTGGGCCCATTACCATTTAGAAACAAACCATTAAGATCTCCGTTTAACAGATAATCCATTACAAAATACATATTTACGTGTGTGAGTGTGTGTGCATCTGTGTATTTATATGCACTTTTGCATATAAATATCTGTATTTTAACATGCTTCTGGTGCTCTGATGGAAGTGAGGAGTATTTAATTGTTACGAAGGCAGGGATATCAAACTGATTCACAGGGAAGAGGGAAAGCAGCTCACACAAATGGCTCTGCTGCAGGTGGGGATGCGTTCACTTCTTGCATCTCACCTCTCAGGGATCCAAGGCCCTGCTCCCAAGAGATGCTAAGCCTGCCGTGTGTGCTGGCAGCCCACGGACATCCATTGGAAGCTAACTTACAGTTCGTTCCTGGGTAGCAGGAACAACAACAAAAAAAGACACTAATTTCATTGTAAACTGCTGAAAGCATTTAAAAGCCTGTCCTCTGAGGAAGGAGGCTGTGCCCACAACAAATGCACCGATCGTTTTCTCTAAGTTACTCTTCTTAGCAAGGCTTAAACCTGGAATCTAGGAGCAGAGCACGCACAGAGACACACACGGCCTTCAGGAGACGCACATCTGTGCCATCAGTGGCAGAAACCTGCCAGGCGCATAGAACTTAATGGTCTAATCCTCCGCTTTCACAAAGACCAGATTAGCTTTAAATTAAATACTCTTGTTCCTTAAATTTCTTCCTTGTCAGGATGCCAGGGGAAGCTCTTAATCTTACCAAAGAGCCTGAGGCCATTCTGATGCCTCCACATGAAGACAGAAAGCAGTCCGCAACACCGAGATAAGGCGGAGGTATTAAGCTAAGCTCACAGACCTGTAAATGTATATGCAGCAGGGACGGCTGCTGGTTATCTCCGTAACTGCTGGAGGGGCTCATTAGCCATAAACAGAGCTCCTGTCATCGGCGTCTCGCCACCACCTGCTCCTCATACAGCACCCTGGGTCTGAACCAAGGCAGGCTGGGTGCAAAGCCATGAGGTGACCTTGTGACTCAGACAGGGCAAACCGCCGCCTGGGCCCACCTGTCCCCACAGCCGAGCAGGAGGAGGCAGAGCCACTCCCAGGGCGGGATGGCAGTCAGACGTGGGATGGGTCTCTGTGGTTTGGGGCTCCAGCCTCACTCGGGAGGTATGACACAAGAACCTCCTGACTAGAGAGCTGCCCACAGTGGAACTTTCCACCTCCTCACCAGCGTTAAGTGACTAAAGCCGTGATGGCAGGCCGTACTGCAGAGTGAAAATGTCCCTAACCCTGAAAAGGAAACTGCAGTCTTTACTCCCAGGCAAAATGAAAATTCATGAAGTAAAAAGAGCTGTGAGGGCTCTGGAGCACACGTCTGGCTGAGGGAGCTGGGATGGGTCAGTGTGGAGCAGAGGAGACTCAGGGGGGACCTCACTGCTCCCTACAGCCACCTGAAAGGAGCTGGTGGGGGTGGGGGTCGGCCTCTGCTCCCAGGTAACAGCAATAGGATGAGAGGTGATGGCACTAAGCTGCTCCAGAGGAGGTTCAGGTTGGATATTGGGAAAAACTTGTCCAAAAGAGTGACACAGCTGCCCAGGGAGTGATGGGGTCACTGTGCCTGGAGGTGCTCCGGAGCCGTGGACATGTGGCACTGAGGGACATGCTTTAGTGGGCAATATTGGTGGAAGGTGGACAGTGGGACTAGATGATGTTTGAAGTCTTTTCCAACCCTAATGATTCCATGACTCTAAGCAATGAGTACCTCTTCTCACCCTTCTCACCTGCCAACCTGGAGAGACCACAGGCATTTTACCTTGAAACGAACACAACCCACTGCTGCCTGCTGTATGGCTCAATGAACCACTCTGCACCCATCTGTACCGCGTGAAACAGGCTGGAAGCGATTTAATCACTGTCATAACTTCTTGTGCCTCCACAGACAAATGTGGAGAGGACCAGGAGCCCTGCTGGAGGACAGCAGGTCAACCCATGCTCTGCACAGCACACATGCACAGACTGACTAAAGAAAACTCAAAGGTGAATTCGGAAAACTAGGTCAAATATGAATGAATGATATCAATCAATAGCTTCTCTGACTGCGTATTTGTAAGATCAGATAAGAAAGAAAGGCTTTTACCCACACGTCGCTTTATAGACTTTCCAACAGCTTACACACAAAGCATCCAGACACTTTAATTTCCACTTCAATATGAATACTCCAGCCCCAAATGAAACCTATTAAAAATTAAATTCTTATATTAAGTTTAAAATGCTGCTCTTTTCTCCCCAGGTCCCATTAAATACTCTCCCTGCACACAGTTTAGAAGACAAAAAACATCCAAGAGAATATTTACAAAGAGAACAAAACCCCTGGAGGGTTTTTTATGTTACAACAACATTAATCTATTTTAATCACGCACCAGATTAAAAACAAACAACATTAAGTGATTCTGTAAAGTGTCAAGTAAAAGTATGTCTTTATTGTAACGACGACAAAAAAAAAAAAAAAAAAAAGGCAAAAAAAAAAAAAGGCAAAAAAACCCCACCCACTTAGAATAGGGTGATTATGTTGTTCCACAAAGAGCACTGCAAAACCCAGATCGGGCCGCAGAGCCACTGACGGAATGCTAAAAATCAACTGTTCACAAGGGCCTAATTTTACTTTTACAGCTCTCCCAGCTCTTTTCACTGCAGAGTTCATTCGAGCACATCAGAACATAGGTCTGAACGACAGCGTGTGGGTGAAAGAAAGGGAAGCAAAGCCCAGCGCATTGCACACTTCAGTGCCGAATGAAACCACTTTTCCCAGTGGTTCTGTGGCAGCCTGTCATGCTTTCACTTCTGCCAGCCCTGCTTTCCCAGCCCCCTATTCCTGCAGCACTGTTTGTTGTGCAGCATCTGGTGGGAACCTGAGCAGCTCCCCAGGGAGTTGCCCTGTGCTTGTGTCACATAGGAAGGAGATGGATTACCTCAGCTATTGCTTCTACCATTATTACCCTTGAAAACTCTGATGTCTCCTGTCTCCCCCACACTCAGCTCCAGGCCTGCCAACCTCTGAACACAGCGTGGCCTCCCCTTACCTGCACACATCTCCACCTACTGATCAGCTCAGTCTTTCAGGGGACCAAGCACAGTGACAACAGCACAGCCATCAAAGGCTGCTCTGAGCAATTGCTTTGAACAACAGCAACGTTTTCTGTTCCAGACTCTAAGATTTTACTCAGCCTGCAATTATTTACATCTTCTTGAATTGTTTCAGTGCACTGAACAAAAATATCTATTGAGCTGCCCACAGGTCATTCTGCTGAAGCACTCGAGTTAATTTAGAGGCCGGTGCTGTGCATGAATAGTTCTTTCTTTCAGTATCCCCAGTCTCGCAATTGCTAATGCATAACCTCATCTGCTGTTGCTTGGTCTGCTTGGCTGGCTTTGCTACTTCACTCTGGTCCTCAATGTTGTTTTTTCTCATCTTGAATAACATATAATTGTGCTTTCACAATTGAGTTTGCTGTCTCACTTCTCAACAGACTTTTAATGAACACATGGCAGCATTTTCCACGACATTTTGTGGATCAGATGCACACAGCGTTGTAAGGACAAGTTTGCCCAAAACTTGCAAGCCAATCTTTTTCATCACAGTTTTATAACCCCTTCTGCCCAGAAGACACTGGAGCAGCAGCTGAATTTAAGCTTGAAATTATCTAAAGAAACCACAAAGAAAAGAAGTGTTTTTATTCAAAGCCAAGTAGCTGTTAGATTTACTTAAATAAATGGATGCATTTCACACGGCTGACTTGGTTAATACAGCTTGCTGTAGGCACAGCTTTTATCTCAGCAGTTACCAAAAGGGCTGCCAATGCAAACCAAAACATTCAAGGCCATGATTTATGTGGTTGTTCAATCCAGATTTAATTGGGGATACATTGCACAAGCTCGGTATTTACGGTAGTAGCTACAGTCAAGCAGTTTCTGGCAGCGTTAGCACTGAGCAAGTATACACTACTGGTGCACACCAGCCGATCTGCTGCGTGCAAAGGTGCGTGGAAATGTTTTAAGGACAAGAGAGGCACTGAGAACCTTGCAGCTGTGACAGCCCCTCGTGCTGGCCTAAGTACTTGGATAACACTGCTGACCAAGCCCTGCATCTGTCTGGCTTATTGAACCACCAAGGGAAAAGGGACAGCAGTGCCACACACACAGAGTTCCAGATGTGTAGCAATAAAGGATTACTACCTGGAACAGTGGGACATCAAACTGTAATAGTTCTAATATCAAGTGTATGGAACCAACACCAGTCAACGCCTCCTCCACGTAACTGCCTTAAAAACAGTGGCATGTATACTCTGGGTTTGCTTTGTTTGTATTTCATTTTCAGCCTCACAAAAGGGAGTGTCTTTTACTTAATGATATTACTTCAGGATCTAAGATCAAAAAAAAAACCAAAATCATGAGACTCCTGATAAAATCAGGAAAGGCAGTAATGCTCCATCTTATTGCCATTCCATGGTAATTCAGTTTTCCTTAATAGGGCCAGGGGCCTCTCTAATAGCAGATGAGAGTCTGTAGCTGAACTTCATTAACGACACAGTAGATGCAACAGCGAAGCAACTGAGATTCTGCTGCTTTCCAGGGCTACACGCTTGGCAGGTAACATTATTCTGTGCATTTTATGGCTCTTCACAATAAATAGCGACTTTTCGAACCATATGAAATAATAATTGGAACAAAGTTGAAGCTGTTTAAGTAACCATAAGCACATGAAAGGAAGAAATAATATACCTGAGCTACGGTGAATGGATGTTGCAGAAGTACTTCAGACGTCGGTTAAGCACTACTATTTATGGGTGAAGCACTGAAAGCTGCTCCCATTTGAAGAACCACCTACTTGAAAATACAGGAAAAGCAAGGCACCATACCCACAGCTGACTTTGAACCGGCAACAACTGCCAGCAGACATCCTCTTCAGAAGATATCAGAGAACACTTACAGACATAATGCATGAGCACGGCTTAAACGATGACTTAAAAGCAAAAGTACCACTTTCTAAAACGTTATTATCAAGTTATTACCACTTGGACAAGCAGCAGCATGCTTTAAGAAAGATAGATTTCACTGAAAACGCCTAACATTCCCCAATAATAATGTTTCCCAATACAGGTAACAAATTAATACCCCAAATATTTTCATTTCAATATGGATTTTTTCCATGGAGTGATTACATCTCAGTTGATATGTTAACGAGAGCTGTTCCATTTATGCAATATAAACAGGAGTTTCACCAGTTTTACAAGGAATTAACTGTCTGTTACTCTCTCCTTTAAGTCTCACATGGTCATTCCAGTTCTCCCACCTTTCTTTGAATCTGCAGTCCTTTTTTTCAGAGCTGGAAGAATGGGAACATCTCTGCTGCTCTTATACATCCAGCAGCACGACACGCTCAAGCCTTAGGACTGCTTCAAGTGTGTATTACAATCCTAAAAGTTACCAGCAACCTCACCTACCATTTCCTCAGGACTCCGGTGCTCTGCACTGCTGCTGGGAGGCACGAGTGGTTGAGCAGTGCTGCAGAGTTCTCCCATATCACGAGGCTGCTGTCCTTTTTTTTCACTTTGTGAACAAAAACGTGTTCATTAAGTGTTCTTTGGTATCTTCTGAAGATGGTGCCTGCTCAGTAATCTCACTGACATAGGGCAGATTCAGCCGGATCAGATGCATTTGCTGAAGGTGAAGGTACAGCTTGAAGTAGGTATCACTTCCAGTGTTATTTTTACTCTGTCAGAACTGTCAGCTCACGCTGGGAAGGCCTCAGAAAGCTGATGTGGACTGGGACTATGCCAGCACAATCATTTGCTAGAAGAGCTCTTCTAAAGAGCTCTTTCCAAATGAGCAGTCCCAGCACTACTGTTGTATGGACACTGAGATTTGACAACAGAAACCCATTGCATGGAGCCTACAGCCCTCCCCACGCAGCTACTCAAAGGTAAATGCAAGCACTTCAAGGCCAAATATAATTCTTAAATGTAACAGGTTAGGGATGCTTTACAGATCTGACACTAAAACTATTATATATCATGTCTGCTTCAAGTTTGCCTATTACGGAGTCTTTGAATGTTTACTGCATTCCCAAAGCGTGGTGGGAGTTTCGTGGAATCAAGAGAAGGGTATGATCCCAGCAGTTCTCATGGAAGAAGTCTGAAGGAAGGTGTAAGTATTTCTGCCCCCAGAAATAATCCTGCTTATCTGTTCCAGAATTTTGGTTATTAGAGAAGACAACAGAGCTGTTCCTTCTAGCAAAACCGATCCAGAGAAGAGCATTTCATGTGAGTAAGTTTAAGAATTTGGCATTATTTGATGCACTAATTGATAAACAGAAAACACAGCAGAGAAAATGAGAGACAGGAACATACACTTTATCTTTGCTGTTATTTTGAAATCCGATTTTTCAAGGGATTCTTAGGCTGGCCAGCCCTTCCCCACAGCAGCCTGCTGTCAGACACTGCACAGCCTGGCATTCAGGGTCCTTATCATATATAACCTCCTATTTGCTACACAACACACAGGGTCACGCCCAAGAATATCTGCTAAATCTTTTTTTTTCCTTTTTTTTTCCTTTTTGAAGATATACAATGCCTTCTAGATTTTAAATTCCAATATAGCCAACTAAATTAAAACAGCGCTTCCTAATGTTTTCATTAATAAGATCTAAAACCACTCTCAGTCTTTGACAACTTCCCCTTCCAGCCAAGGACATCATATGGACAAGGCAAGCAGACCTTCCCAGTGGTCTTTAGATGAAGGCAAAAAGTAACTCCCAGTATCTTGCACTCATGTAATATTCTCACTGCTGGTTAAAACTTGTAGCATTAAGGGATGCTCGCTGATCCAGGGTGAGTGCTTTTCTAAACCAATCCACAGGAAGAAATACTCTGAAAGAGTTCTACTTAACGCCGTATCACTTTCAGCCTACACAAGTGCATTCGGCTGCTTAATCCCTGTCTGAAAGAGGCTGGCTCTGACCTGGCAATCAGCTACTGCTTGGGTTTTGTTTGGTTGCCACAACAGCTGAGAGCAGCTCTAACGCTTCCCTGTCTCAGCAGTGACACATCACAGGCTGTTCACCCCGGGATCAGCATCAGTTCATCTTTCATGCTTCCTTCTAGAGGGAAACAGCAGCTGGGGAGTAGCTGGGCTCCTTGGGGAAAAGGATAATATTCGGTAATCAGAGAGCTTTGTTTAGGAAACAGGCTGCTGCAAGGAAAAGTGGATGGTTCAGTTCAGCTTTCTGGCAGCTGTTATATTTTACTTGCCATATAGTGAAGATGTAAGAGAATAGGTTCTGCCAGCTCAACCAGCCAGAAACCTTGCTTTGCTCTGCTCAAGTCACAGCAGTGCCCTTACTGACGGCCCAGGGGGCTCCAGGCAGCGGCCCCAGCCTGTGGCTGGGAAGGAAAAGTATCCCCAGCTGTCCCTGTACCCCCACAGTACCCACCACCTGCCCACCCTTCCCAATGGTGTCTCAAAGAGGACACAATCACTTGAACTACCTGGAGCTTCCTAAACCAACACGCTGTGATAAGCTTTCAATACAAGGCAAACGCTGACACGTGCATTGTGTGTTTCATCAGCTCCTCTGTTGGGAGCGAGGAACATTATTTTGAAGCCCAAATATAAATAGGATCTAGTCTTTGCTATAATAAAATAAAAAGCAGGAGAAATTCAGGCTCCATCTCTCATCTGCTTTCTTGCAAATCCTTTTCTTCAATAACCAAAAAACAGATAGTAAAAAGGATCTACAGTAAGTAGGTCATGTGCTTTCAGTGATTTACCACTTTCTTAAATCCTGCATTGAGTTTCAGCAAACTGTCACTCTTACATGGGCAGCAAGGGAAAAACATACATATTATTAGAAAACAATCACTGCCAAATCTGATAACAATCTGACATTAACCACTGTGGGGATTGTGCTGCCAAGGCTGTCTTGTATTATTTAGAAAACATAAAGGAAAAAATTCCTGAGGGGGGAAAGCAGACAAACAAATAACTGTTCTACATCCTATTAATAAACTTCTACAGCTCATATTTCCCTAAGATAATGCTTGCAGTCGTGCTACTATCTTCTAGACCAAGTTCACTAAATGACATTTAATCTTCCTGAGGTTAAAAAAACAATCACAGCTATTCTACCAACTGCTACAGATACTGCAGGCATTAAGTTTTGCAAAATCAGTGCATCCATTCTGTAGAGGAACACAACCTTTTACCTCCTCCTCTCAGTACTGGCTCCTGCTATCCATAAGGCAGTCTGGAGGAAATTGCTCTCTTCTTTATTTTTCCAGTCTGAATTCTTCTATCCACGCCCACATGCAAGGGTAGCACCTTTCCCATCAACAACCACAGTATGAAGTTCAAGATCCTTTTTGAGATAGCCTGTGTTGAGTAAAAAGCTCTTAACCTGGCTTCTGATTTTCCAGTTTCAACTAGTGGGAGACCTTCCAACCAACCTATGGCATCTAACCAAGCTAGACTTAAAGCCTATTGAAAGCAAATGTTTTGGATGTGTGTTTTGAGGACACACATTAACGTACCTTGATGTGCAAATGCAGTACCAGAATGAAGCAAACCACTAAATCACCAGCAAGCTTCTGAGTCACAACAAAGGCTCTAAAACAGCTATCAACACTGTTTGACTTTGGTCTGAGGAGTTAGGCAGTCACTTGGAAAACAAACCAAATAAACACAAAACACACCAACACACACATAAAAAAGAACCCCAAAACAAAACCCACCAATAAAAACCAGACTTAATTCTGCTTTTGGAAGGGCTGGAAGTCACAATGCATACAAGCAAATGGATGTGCAAATCCATCTCCATCCAACTTCATGAAGCAAGGATGTCTGTATTTTATAACAAGGAAGATAATCTTTCACTTCACTTCTGTGTAACATGACAAAAGCATGTCCTGAAATTCTTTTGCAGTTAAGTACTGGATTACAGAATAAACTGAGAGAGAGCCCAAAAGCAGCTGTACCTTAAATAACTGCACCCTAAATAACTGCACCTTAAATAACTGCATCTCTTCAGCAACCACCAGTGGCCTCCAGCAGCTCAGGGCACGGCTGCCCATGCAGTGCTGCACCCAAGGCTGTCCCTGTGCAGGAATACAGATACAAACACGCACCTTCTTGAAGGCAGATGCTCAGTTCTTGCTGATGGGCTGATTTCTGCAGGTGTCATCATTTGGTGAACAAAAAAGAGCCTTCCCAAGAGCAGCCCAGCAAACACGAGCTCCCTGGCTAGATTTCCCTCCTCGCCCATGCTTTTACTTGTTATTGTTTTGTTTTGATTTTTTTTCTTTTTCTTTAAGTGGTGCAATATAGAGCTTGCGGTCTGCATAATGCTGATACCACTTGAAACTGCTTTCTGTTCAAGCTCAGGCCATCAGCATGCATTGCAAGCTATTTTCTTCTCACTCATAAGTCAATGCCTTTCAAGGATGACCTGGGGACCAGCTCTTCCCCGATGTGAGTGCAAATCACTTGCCTAGTTTAGTTTCATTTTGACTGTGCCTACCAGGGAAGGGTCACTTACAGACTCCATCATTTCCTCCCTTGTCTCAAAGGATTATAATTTGTCCATTGCAATTCACATCAGGATGCAATTTGGCAGGGAAGTTAGAAGTCTGAAGGCAATTATTTTTCTTCCTTTGGAGAAATGGATTATATTCATTCAGCTATTTTCAGTTATTTATTTTAGATGGAGCACAGGAGGAAGAAAAAGGAAAACAAGGTGGGTTTAGACTTTATGATAGTATTGACTTACTATGTTTTGACACCACAGAAGAGTTGATTATACTAATACATTCAACCCATGCAGCTAATCCTGTCCAAAAGGAAAGGCCTGGAACAGAAATGTCTCAGCAAGGCATTAGCACACCAATGGAAATAACCCTTATTATAAATCCTTAAGGCTCATCCCCCCAAACTTCTACTTACAGTTATTCTTAGCAAGAGTAAATCACTCCATTTCTACCAGCTGAAGTTCCTTCCTTTGTATCTAACAAGTGACATGCTGCTCTCAGCTTACCAGGAAATATATATATATACACACACACACAGTACTGATTTTCCTTAGAAATACTGCCAAAAAGCAGGTTTAACCTATATTCCTGTTTTTACAGCAGCGGAGGTTACAGCCCCATCCCCAGCCCTTCACATGGCCTCAGCCCTGCTGAGTGCTCACAGGAAAACAAACGAGGCTTAAGCCCACGTACAAGTGATCACCTGCACAGAACACAGCGTGCTGGACAGCCATGCCTGCCTTTTGCCAGCCATGCTCTCCACACTGCCACCAGTAAACATATTCCCCTGCTCATCCCCATTTTAAAATGCAAATCGTTAACTAAGAAGTCGTTCCAGAACTAATATTTATAGGGCTAAGTGATTACTTAATTCAACAATTAAAAGTAAGGCGTGTTAAGTTGCGCGTAAGGTAATTAAAGAAATGAAAAAGTGCCACACAAGGTGCCTGGCAGCCCCAACCCAACGGCATGTGCAGAACTTCCCCTTTTGGCTTTAATGAACCCCATTATTTTGGATCTGACCTCTACTGTGAAAAATGAATTTTGGGAAACAGCAGCTCTTCAGGCACCGCACCCTGTAAAAAGCCAGCGCGAGTCCTGACATTCCAATGGAAGACCAACTTTTATCAGAGAGTATAAAGATTTGAAGTCCCCATATAATCTCACCTCCGGGTTACTGGGCCCACTTCCCTTATCAATTAACCTGTCAGTCGGCAGTCGGGCCTAATTAGTTGAATCCTTTTTTAATGAAAAGAATTTGCCTCGAGCAAAGTCTGTCAGCTCCAGAACCACTTTACAATCAGGAGCATGTCTCAGCAAAACCCATTAAATACCCGCTGAGCCCCGAATGCCAGCAGCAAATCCAACGCCTCCCTGGCTTCTGCAGAGGTGTACAGCATTATCTGTGCACGTCTGCATCCTGCTGCACCTTGGTGCACCAACAAACTCTGCTTGCTTTTGGTCCCAATGACCCTTCGTTCCAATTGCTTGAGCTGGGGAAGTTTGTCCATCTGTAGCACAGCTGTGCATGAAGCAGAAGCGCTCCCTAACAAAATGCTGACCCAATTCCTCTGAAAGCACCTTTCCTGAGGAATACTCAGCATGCCAACGGGGGAGACATGCTCCAGGTAGGACAACACGTGCTCATTCCTGTGCTAATGATCCCATCGCTCCCCTTGACTTCAAAGGGCCTCCGATCACATTTGTAATCTTTTGCAAGTGTTAGCAAACAAAATTACAAGTTCTATCCTACAGGTTTCAACAAATGCCCCGCACCATCAACACAGCAATGTGCTTAAAAATAGATATAATGAGCAGCCTTGGATCTGCATAAGTGCCCTGTGGAGTTCATTAATGATTTCATTTTTGGCGAGGTACCACGTTAAATGACAGAGCATTATTAAAAACACACATATATAGATACATGCATTTGAAACTACATTCCTGCTAATGTTTAGGGGGAAAAAAAACACAACAACATTGCTCTGTAATTGTGGTTTGCCTTTTAAGTAAAACTATGTTAATAGCACTTAACTGTAAAACCTTCTGTCCTGCAAGCTAACCGCTGCTGTCCAAGCGCTGCCTGCATCTACAGCTCCTGCATGTGAGAAAGTGGGACCTGAGATGTTACCATGGGGCTCGGCCAGGCCCCACCTCCCCAAATCCATGTAAGATCATTTCAACCCGTTGCTCCAAGCTACACAAGTGAAACCAAAAGCAAACTCTGGTCCCCACGTGCCAGCTTTTCTACCTGTGTCACACCCAGGGCATCAGCCATCCTCATGTTTGCTCAAAGGGATGAGAGCAGCAGTTTGCTTTGTACAGCATGAATTAAAAATGTAATTTCAGAGCATTAAATTGGTGAGAGGTAGCTTGGACCAGAGCATGAACACACGTCTCTCAGGGTTCTAAATCTGGCAAGAACACGTCCACACTGAATCAAAAAAGCCACCGAAGCAGAGCATAGCACTCTCAGCAGGGCTCATGCCGAGGAACTGCACAGATCTATGCTCCCTTGTCATCCAAGGGGCACAAACCCCTGAAGCTCTAACTGAGGGACACTTGGTCCAGCACCAAAGAATTCCCCTGTAACCCAATGGTGACTATTTACTCACATTGTTCTTTCAATGCTTGCAAGTGTCTTGCTTGTCCTTCATCCTCTGCTGCTCTTACCAACATCTTTAGCACCAGAAACATGCAGAGCGGCTCCTACACTAACACCCCTGTGGGCTTCCTTGTCCCAAACCTCATGTTCATGACAAATCACACTTCCAGAGCTCTTCTCTTACTCTGCCTCTAGTTCCAAAGTTTCTTCACAACATGACATGAGTTATTACCCTGTGGAGCTCACTGCTGAACAACCCAAGGGCCTCTGCACACCATGCAGCAGCCTCTGCTGACGCCGCTGCTGCGATGAGTGCAGAGCCTGCATGGAGCATGGCAAAAAGCATGTGATGGCTGCACCTCTCATCTGCTCCTCCGGGGGAAAGGTAAGTCAAGTATAAGCAACTTCCTTCTTTCTTAAAAAAGCTGGAGCTGCCAGAGATGAAGTGAAGTCATTTACCTTCTGCCTGTCATAGCAAGTTATCTGCGTGCTTTTTATGTCTTAAAAACGTAGCCCAACAGAACATACTCACCCTATCTACAAAGGACAAAGTTTAGAGAGAACATGTAGGCATGACAATAAACCATCAGTTTTAAGCAGCAATCATTTTCCATGTTAAGCCAGAGGAAAGCAAGCAATGCCTCTGTTTCCAAAGAAAACGGACAGAATCTGCTTATCATTCCTCTAAGGAGCCAGCTCAAAGATGAAATCACATTCTTTGCCTCCTAGTTGTTTTCATTTGCAAATTATTTATCCATGTCTACACAACAGAGTAAACAACGAAGACACATTAATTATGAAAGCAAACTTTTCCCTACAAATTAGACTGCTCTTTTAAGCTTTGAAGTTCACTTAGCTATCTGTCTGAAAGCTTTTGTGCCACTCCTACTTGTAGCAAAAGAGCCATAAAATCTTGCAGGAAAATGCTGCAGATTCTTTGTCATAACAACGCTCATTCACTGTGTTAGCATCTTTCTGAACAACTTCCAGCACTGCTGCAATGTTCCTTCCTCCTCTGCCTTGACATCTATCTGTTGGCACTGACTATGCCTACAAAGCAAGCAGGAGGATCTTAGCAGGGAAGTCCTAACACTGTGCTGAGCTGTGGGAACCACCTGTGTGTATGTGCACCTGCACACTGCTGTGTGTGGCTGCAGCCCCTGTCCCAGCCATAGCTGTGCTCCAGGGACCTCAGTGCCACCCATCCCTGCGCTCTCGGGCTGCACTAACGGGTTCTGAAGAAAGGACTGCATCCATTGAGTTTTTGTAAACTACCAGAGCAATAAAAACCATCATTAGAGACAATTTACTGGCTAATCTAGTTTTGAAGTACGCACAGCCACTCGCAGCAATCAACATTTAATTAATTATAAGATCAGATGAAAAGGGGAAGATGGATTGCTTCCTGGCCCACCCATAAGCCCTTTCAGCTGACAGCAGTGTGTGTGATTTTACTCTTTTGAATTCTCTCATTAGACCTTTGTTCTCAGACATCAGCCATTTACCTGCAGGACAATGACAGCACCTTGGCACAGTCTGCAGAGCATCCAACGCAGCTGTAGTGCCACGTCCATAGCTGTCACTGCCCAGAGATGTGCAGTGACACGAGCTGCTCAGAGCAGCGCTATCGTTAGGGGCTCAGCACACAGGGCTCTGTGTCAGCTGCACCGTGCTGAGGGTTCGCTTCACCCAATTATTTGTTTGTCACTTGCAGACCTGGGTACTGAGCAGAGACTGTCAAGTTATTTTTGGCCCAGGATGCACTGGCAAAACATAATGAGGCCTTTAGGTGAGTAACTGTCTTGGCAGCGAGGTGCTAAGATGATGTGCTGTTGAAAGGCTGGATGGCAATTAGGTAGCTTGAATGCGATGAGATGCTGGACAGGGCATGTGAAGACAAAGGAAAGCAGCTTAACTATTAACATGCCACCCTCCCTTGAAGTTGTCAGCTAACTTTAAGCAAGGTGCTAATTTACTACATGCTGCTTTCCCAACAAACTTAATTTTTTACTAATTCAAAAGCTGTACAGACTTGTCCCGCTTATTACCCAGCCCTTTGCAAAGGAGTGTAACAGCTTGCCAGATAATTATTATCATATGTTAATTGTATTACAGCGATTCCCGCAAGCTCCAGTCGTGGGCCTGGTTTCCATAAGGCAGGGGTTGTGCAAACGGGACAAAAGGTGGACCAAAGACTTCTAATTGAAGATTAGAGAGGCATAGAGAGCAGAGATGGAAGAAGAAACCATAGGGAAACACAACACGGGTCCAACAGCCCATTTTTAGGTAGAAAACGTAACTACAGCATGGAGAAAAGCTGTAAGACATCTGCAACAACGCCCACACTTCTTGTTTGCTCCAGGGGTTGTTAACCTGCTGCAATGAGATGTGACTGCCCAAACACAAACTGCATTATAACGAGCCAGTCAGTCAAGAACCGTGGTCTTCAAAACACGTTATCTAGAGTGGCCTGCTTTAGGTATGTCTGATGGAACCTCAGGATTCCTTCTGGTGTGGTGAAAGATACACCTCGTGTTCTGTGATGGCTAGTATTGCTCCTCCAGTGTGCTCTTAGCTGCGTGCAGGAGAACCTGGTCAGCCCTCTGCTTTCATGCTGCTCTGCCTGAAATGCTAACAGCTCACCACTTTCTGTCCACACAGCAACCCCAGCTCCCAAAGAAAATGAAGGCTGTGTATTCATACAGCAACCTGAAAGTCAACACTCACTAGACTGGAAGTTAGAAACACCTCACTGCAGAGCTGGTAATGAATTGAAGACCGAATTGAAGACCAAGGTCATTCTTCTGTCTCTCTGGAGAAAGAGATGAGAATCCAGGAGTTCATCCCATTTCTCCCAGTGCACACAAGCAGACTGGTTCAGGCTTCTGGAAGAGTGTCAGGAGCATGTGCAGCTGCGTGAGTATCTCGTCCAAATGAGGTCAAAGTCAATGGAAAAGAATTTATCAGATAGTTCTCAAAGGTATCAGAAATTTGGTATCCTCGTCCCACTTTCCATTTTGCAAAGCTCGAGGTGTCTCACTGCTCTCCACAACCAAGCACCCAAGGTTCACCTAGGGAGATCTGTTCTCTTAAAAGCACCGCTCCCCCTGCACTAACCCAACGTGCCAAGCAGAGCTGTTTGGTAAAGTTTGGAAGCTGTGGATCTGAGGATGAGACTCACAACGCTGGACCACTGGCAGAGCTCCTCACCCCACCTCCCAGAGACAGCGGGTTCTGCTCACCACTACAGAACTGCCAAAGTCACATTCTGGTAATTGTGTATCTCAGAAACACAAACCAGAGGAAAAAAAATAAAGCTACTAGCACAGGACAGAACAAAATGGTGCCATTTCTCTGCCTGGAAGAACCGAATCCTGCTACACCCATGCAGCAGCCACACCTGCCGAAACCTGCAGAGGCTGCGATGTAGGAACAGCCAGTGACAAAAACCAGCAAGCAGAAGTCAGACTCAGGGTTTTGCTCATCTGCGTTTGATTTTTATAATGCTGTTTCTTTTAACAAATGCAGTTTAAGTGCTTATGGGACTAACAACCTAGTAAATGAACTAAGTATTAATTTGTGGCTTTATTACTCAGCAGACCTATTTCCATAAAGCCGTTTTTCTTAGGACACAACTTGCTCTGCAGCAGCTGCTTCCCATTACAAGCTGCTCAAATTACTTTGGCTCCAATTTTCAGAAGTGCCCACTGATTTGAAATACTTGGAAACGATATCAAACGGCTGTGGGAGCTCAGCAGTGCTGTACCTCAGCCCTCTCTCCCACCCACCGGCAGCAGCAATGGCACAGACAGAGCACTGTCCAGACAGCCCCAGCCCTGCAGTCCCACACCACAAAGGTTTTGCACAAAGCCATAAAGAAAGCGGGGAGCACAGTGGTAACCCAGCCACAAGGTACCACAGATGGCTGGAGAGGAAGGCTCACACTGCAATGGCTCTTGTGTAGCTCTGGATGACTGTGGGCCTGGGGAGCTCCTTGGGCTGTGAGCAGGATTTTAGGCAGAAGGCACGTGGCCTAGGAAGGATATTCTAGGAAAACAATTTTGGTTAAGTACAGCAGGGGAAAAAAAAAACACAGCCTGCTCTTACGCTCCTGGCATCTGTAAGTCAAGGCCATTAACTGGTCTAAAAGGCACTTAAATCAAGTTTATCTGCTCTTCTGTTTGCAACTTTTAAAGTATACATTTATGCTGGCTTTTTTAAACAGCTTGCTGGATGCTCTGTAACCCCCTCTCAGAAGCACACTCACTGCTCGAAGCATTGCTCAGCATGTTCCTGGCGCTCATACAGGCTGGCACTAGTCAAATCCAGCCTGGAAATCATTAACGTTACTCTACATAATTCCATCAGCACCAAAGGATCCCTGGCTGAAGCTGTCACCTCTCTCCAGCACGGCGCTGCCCCTTCCATCACACCTGCCCAGCAGCACTGGGCCCCTCACTCACACAGCCCAATGCAAAACCACTGCTCTCTGCTTGCTGCAGTTGGTTTCTGGTGAGCCAATGAATCCACCTGCTGGAACACAACAAACACCAGTGCAGCAGTGAGCTGGGGACAAGAGCAGGACCTGATGGGGACTGGGAATGGGGTGAGAGGACCCCTGGGCACATACATTTAAGCACCGGGGAAAAAAAAAGAAATAAGAGTGATTCCTGGGTGGCTTAATGTCTCCAGGGTGTCATGGGATTTACTTCTGTGGCCCTCATCCAGCAAAGCACTTATGGAAACGCTCAGTGGTAACAAGTGTTTAAAGTCAGTCAAGCAACCAAGCGCAGTGCTGAACCTCTAAGTGAGGACAAATCAGGCTCTGTTTATTCTGCGCCGTGAAACTACAAATGCCCTCTTCTAGCCCTCTCTGTATCTTGAGAAAGGCGGCAGCCCTTCCTCTTCTCTTGGAGCAGCACTTGCTGAACCATCAGAAAGCTAAAAGTCCCCAGTTTAAAGTGCCATCCTTTGCAAGGTATCCATTGCTGCTGGAACAAGCACAGCAGTTCCCACTTGGAAGCTTTATTTTGGTCTTTCTGCCTACTCAGACAAATATTATTGCACTTAAGTCACACGTTGAGGGGTTTCTTCATATGTTCAGACTGCGTGTGTGTGTTTTTCTAAAAAGAAAACAGAAAAAAACAGCTGAGACTTGGGAAAGCAAGGCAGAGATCTGCCTGTGGTTTTCCACGCCTGCTCCCACACTCCAAAAAACAATGACTAATTCAAAGAGCTCCATTGACTCCTGTGGGCAGTCTGCACGATAAAATAATATCGTACTTTGTGGGATCATTTCACGTGGAGAAACGCTTCAAGCATGTTGGAGCTGCGATGAAGGCGCTCTCGTTTGGGGGACCGTTGAAAATGGGAAGAGAAAGGTCTGCTTGCTCTCAGTTTTGAAGCAGCTTCAATGTGGAAAAAACGAGGAGGAAAAAAAAGCACAATCCATACGTCTGTCCACGTAAAAACTCCTACTGGCATGGAGTGGCAAGACTGATGCATAGCTGTAGGATGTGAGATGCTTCGGAGAGCTTTTTTTTAGAAAAAATTAGCTGCATTTGGATGGGAGACATTCTGAAGATGGAGTGTGACACGGTGCTAGTGAGGAGACATCAGATCCCACAGACAGGCGGGCAGAGGCTCAGCAGCACAGCCGTATCACCCCCACGTGCAGTGCACACCAAGCACCTCCCGCACAGGTCTTCAAAAGACCTCGAGAGGCTTGCAACACACGTGAGGTGACAGACAGAGATGAACCATCTTTTCCGAAAGCAGCACTAATTTACGGCTGCTTCCTACCCTTGCTCTGGTAACTGAGGCAAGCACGCATCAACATCCAACTCATAGATAAGAGAGGTGGAGGAACCAATTAATGCTGCTAGGCGTTATCGGAGCCCACGCAGGCGCCGTGTCAGCAGGCTGGGGAGCAGGGGCAGCGAGGCTGGGAGCAGCCAGGCTGCAGGGACAGCACTGCTGGGGCAGCTGCATCTGAACCTGATGTCTCTGCCTCTGCAGAAAGCCACGCTGCTGCGCTTTTCCAATTGAAACACAATGCGTTCGATAAGATAACAGATGCCTGGCAGAGCACGTTGGAGTTTCGTACAGGAAAGAAGAGGAGGGGAAAAGCCTTGTATAAACAGCAAAACAATACAGCTTTATCTAATCTCAGCGACTTACTGCTGCTCTGTGTGTGTGTGTGTGTGTGTTTTACCGACAAAATAAAATAAATTGAATCAGCTCACACACGATAACATGCTCTTTCCTACCTCATACTAATTGCTTGGCTAATTGATGTTTGTTGAACTTTCTCCATTTCATTGAGTGATTAGGTACAAAGCTAACAGTTGACATCTGTAGGCGCTTAACTGGCGTCTGTAATTACTGTTAATGTTAAATAATTGTTAGTTAATTGGAGTGGTAACTGACTGAATGGAATCCAGATTGTGAAGCAAAAAGAGACTTAGTTAAATAAACATACATTTTCAGAGAAAACAACATTTTATTACAAGGGAGAGACTAGCAGTGGGCCAGATATGGGAGGTCTGCAGGATGCCCCATCGACAAAACCCCTCACCGGGCTCCAGCCTGGACCCCACTCCTCTGGAGGTACGTCAAGGCAGGAGCCTCGTCAGCAAGCTGCTCTTATCCTTAAGAAGTTTTCCACCTTATTTTGAATTGATTACCACTGGTTATTTTGCAGCCCAAAGCCGATAAGCCTTTTCCAAGAAAATCAAATACAGTTTAATCTGTAAAACAAATACTTTCTCCAGAATAGACACAATTATGCGTTAGTAAATATTGTCATTTTGCTGACACTGGAATCATTTGACTTTGCTAAAACCAACAGCTTGAAAAGAACTTAAAGGAATACAATCATCACCTGAGACCGAAGCGTACTTGATACAAGTTCAAGTGGTTGAAGTTTCCCAGAACACCACTGTCAACTGCCTCTTTCAATTATTTTGGTTAAGAGACACCCACGCCCACAGTCTGACCTCACGGCAGCCTTTCAGTACCTAAAGGGAGCCTACAGAGGGGAGGGGAATCAACTCTTTGAAAGGGTAGATAACTGCAGGACAAGGGGAAATGGTTTTAAGTTGAGGGAGGGGAGATTTAGGTTGGATGTCAGGGGGAAGTTCTTTACAGAGAGAGTGGTGAGGTACTGGAACAGCTGCCCAGAGAGGCTGTGGATGCCCCATCCCTGAAGTGTTCAAGGCCAGACTGTATGGGGCCCTGGGCAGCTTGGTCTAGCATTAAATGTGGAGGTTGGTGGCCCTGCATGTGGCAGGGGGGTTGGAGATTCGTGATCCTTGAGGTCCCTTCCAACCCTGGCCCTTCTGTGATTCTGCCTGGTAATTTTACGGTTCAGTTTAGTTCTCACTGATTAATTTAGAAGCCTTGGAAGATTCCTGTGTTGTAATACTGCAAGCTCTAGGCTTTAAGAATCAGAAAGGTTGTGGAAGAGGTTCTCTCCCCCTTTCACAGTCCTTGTGGGCACGCTGCATTCATCACATTACAGAGACCTTTTCTTGCAGAATTGCCGTTACATCCCACAGCATGGGCAACCCCACCTGACTGCCATAACGCAGCCAAAACCCCTGCAGCAGGTAAAGGAGAGGGCACAGAAAGCGCACCGATGGGCAGGAGCAGTTTGTGCACAGGAGATGCAGCCGTAAGAGGAGTTATGCAACAAATTCCTCACTCAGATAAAGCCTTCATGGAACAGAAGCAACTGCCTTGCTCTTTTGTGCACTAGAACAAAGGACTGTCTCAAGACAGGCATCGACTTTTGTCTGCCCGACTTGCAAGCTACAGTGAAGCAATGCAACATTTCTTCTAATCTAACTTGCTGGTACAAGAAACCTCAGGTCCTCCAAACAGGAGGCTTTGCACAGAGCTTGTTAATGAGACACCGAACTTTCGCATGGAAAATACTGAGAAGCCAACTGAAACTCAAAAAACAGGGCAACTGAGCGATCCAAAGCCACCAGCACAGCCTCCACTGGAATGCAAGGACACACCACATCAGGGCATCATTTTGGGAGGGCAGCCATCAGCCAACAGCCACAAAAAGAGAAGCCTATGGGACCGTGCCAAATACTCAACAGTCCCTGAGGTCTGCCGACCAACGCGTGGGCTTCCACAGCAATGGCATCGGTCCAGAGCCCTAAACACAGTCCGGGATTAAGCGGTACAGTGAGAAGACGCAGCAGCCCCCAAGAAGTCAGAAGCTGAGGATGCACACCAAGTGAGTCGAGGCGCTAGGGAGGCTCCTGCGTGCTCCTGGAAAGGAGGAAGGAAGCAGCAGTCAGTGCACCTGGCACAGCGGTCACATCACTGCAGCGCTGAGCTGCCTGTGCAGCAGCAGCCCGTGCTGGATTCCCAACAGGCTGCCGTGGGACCGGCTGGCTGAGGGCGAGCACTCCACAGCCGAGAGTCTCCTGTGGACTGAACCAGCAAGGAGAAGCACATGCCAGCCTCAGCTCCCTGCTTGTTTACAGAAACAGATGTTGTAAAAGATCCTCAAGAAATGATTCACCAAAAAAAAAAAAAAAAAAAAAAAAAAGACGAGGGGAAAAAAAACCAATCCGTCTGTTTTTCCAGGGGAGGATATTGCTGTAGAACCACCTAAAAGCCAGGGCTTGATCCGGCTGGTATTGCAGCCACCAGTGAGGACTAGTAACCCAGACGCCTTGATCTACCTCCAGCTGAGAATATAAATATTTCCCTGACAGCTGGTGGTGCCGCGAAGCAGAAGGATTCATAAAGTTTACATGAACATCCTGTAAACAATTTGAACATAAAAAGCTGTAACAGCCCAATTGTGTTCCTGATCAAAGGCAAACTTCAATATACAGCACAAATGAAACTTCATCACTTTGGGACTCATTTCTCCCTCCAGGAAAAGCTGTTTTCCAAGGGTACGTAGGAGGGACTTAACATAAATTAAATACGCAGCGGTAGTAGGAGCTGCCTGCTCTACATCTTCAGATGTGTCTGTTTAAATTATTAAAAGATAATGGAAGTTAATTATGCTGGAAAGTCACACTATGAAAATTCATGAACAAAAGCCCGTATTTTGGCCAGGATTAATAGTGTTAAGGTTGACACTCTCAGACAGCGAGGAGAAGTTACGTTCTTCCAAAGACTCCAAGCAGCAGTTCTGAAATGGGAAGGCACAGACTGCACAGTGCGGGGGATGGAGGGCTGCTGTAGATGAGTGATGTGCTCCTCTTTCATTCCTCCTCCATGGAGAGATTACAGGGTGCTTACCTCCCAGCACAGCCACCAGATTTCAGTGGGAATCATTTTCCTAGATAATTTCAAGCTCTGCAACATAACAAGCTCCTGCTCAGGCTCACAAGCAGGGACTGCTCATTTCAGCAGCAGCCACAGCAGTTGCCGCCCTGGGGACAAAGCCACATCCCTCTCTAGTCCTCAGCTCTGCTTCAGACCCAGCGCAGGGCTGGGAACCTCAGGGAGCACTGGCAGCAGAGAGCTGGAGGGAACCCTAAAGCCCTCCCAAACACAGCTCCACTCTGCCGCCACACATCCCAGCCCCGAGGGGCCTCCATGCCCATGGAGCATCCCGAAACTCAGAAGCCTCATTTTCCCACTGAGCTCTAAGGGCAGGTAGCTCCTAAGTGGATGTCAGGAGACTTCTCTTTGATGGGTTTCCCGCCCTTCATCAAAGAAGGTTTAGACAGGGAATATTAACTTTGTCCTGGATTTTTTAATTATCACTGTTTCTGTTTCTGGAAGGGATTAGTTCCCATTACACACCCATAACAATCCCACACACCTTGAGCTCCACCTCATCGCTAGCCCCGAGTCTACAACTGAATGGCAGAAAGCTAAAACACTTCAGGATTTTTACCCACTTTGTGAATACGCTGATTCTGTAAATTCTGCTGTAAAGAATTCTGCAAAAAAATAGAAGAGGCAAGATAAAAAAACACGTGTGAAACACAGGGAGCTGAGGGATGCCAGGCGGCCCGGCTCCGGACAGGAGGGATGGCAACACTTGTCAGTCTGGGCCCTCCCAGCCAGGAGCTTTGAAGGTTTCATCATGATTTACCCAATGCAAACCTGACCCTTTCTGACGAGCGACTTTTATTGCTTCTGGCAAAAACAGCCAGGGACAGCAGAGGGGAAGAACTGGCTTCGAAGCAAACAGGCTGAATTGCAAGGAGAGAACTTGAACTTGGAATATATCAAACTGACAGCGCCCAGGCAGCCCTCAGCCGTCCCCAGGGCAGGATGTGGGGGAAGGCAGCAGCCCCACGACAAACCGAGAGCCCCTGCACCTGGCTGCGAGCAATTAGTGACATTATCCCCAACCAGGGGTCTTTCGGGGGGCTCTTTTCCTGCTGTTTAGCAGTCTGAATGCTAATCCCTTTAACAAAACTGTTCACGACGCTTTTTCCGCCCTCTTTCCCCTTAATCTCTTTCTCCCAGCGGAAAAGAAGAAAAAAAAAGAAAAAAAGAAAAAAAAAAAGGAAAAAGAAAATAAAAAGAGAATACCAGTCAGCCTGGTTTGGCCGCACCTGGATTTGCATTGATTCTCCCCTTGTCATTCATGTTACCAACAGGAATTAGCATATGGCTTTAAGGGGAAACTCGGGAGGAGAAAAGAAAGCCGCCATTTTGATGGAAATAAGGGGCAAAGGAATAATCTACCATCAACTAAAAAGCTTATTTGTGTACGGTTTCTCAAGCAAAGCTTAGAAAAGCCTATGTTGATTTTAGGCTACACAAAGAAATCCTAATCCTTTCAAGGGAACTAAATCACCACAGAAAAGTACCTCGAAGAAAAGGCTCCCTGTCAAGCATGGGTACTCACAGCCAGATAGATGCCACGAATCAACCTGGGTAAGTAAACACTAGCCGAGCTGTGGGAAACGTGCTGGGTCCGAACTGGGATGGGTAGGAAGAGCAAAAGGCCCCTCCTCGCCTGGCCCCAAATTCCCATGTGGTCGCAAGCAGTGCGGGTCACCCAAACGTGCAACCTTATTTATTTGTTTGGCTGTGGAGGGGCTGAGGGCAAGCCATACATTCAATTAAAGCAAATGGATCTATCAGCTCGCCAAGTGAGATCATCCAGTTAGGCCACCGAGGTCATCTATCCAGCACAGGGCTCCCAAAGGATGGGAGAACACAAAAAACAAGGAATGCGGATCCGTACTGCCATTAAATAGGATTCAACAACAGCAGCAGCCCTCCAAAGCGATGGTGCATCAGCACGGGAAGCTCACACCTAACAGCACCACGGGCTCATCCCCCATTAAGCGGTGTTGTGGGATTAAAACACACAGAATAACACCAGGACGACCCACTGGAGTGACAAACCCAATACAAAGCCAACCCACACCCGGCCAACAAAGCAGACCTGAATGCCAAATTCATCAAATCTGCGTTTTCTAACCAAGATTGACTCAAATGTTCCAAACTGCACACTAAGTTCAAGCACTACGGGTCTGCAGCCCCGTTTAATGGGTAATTATTACACAATGCCATTGAGAAGTAGGACAGGGGGTGAAAAACAGAAAGAGCTGACGCGTTTTGAAGGCTCTGAATTACACACACAGGCACAACTCATGTCTGGAAGCTGCTCCCTCAGCCTTCCTTGCAAAAAAAGAAAGAAAAAAAATCCAAAACAGTGCAATAAATAAAGGGATAAATAAATAAATACATCCCCACAGCCTTTCTAATAACGCTGCTTCAGGACAAGCTCTGCACAGAAGCTCAGTGGCACTGATTTAGGGCGAGTTTTCCCTTAATGTACTGTTATATCATTAGCCACTCTCTCTTCAGATTGCTGTTTGGAGGAAATTAATGGGATACTGAATATTTAAATGTGGCCCTCTATATCATTTATTAACTCTACAGAAAGCACACAGCACAGCAAGCCATGGTTTATGACTATTATCCTGTGAATACTAAACGCTGGCTGGTTATTACTGTCAGCAGTGCAAATTGGCTATTCATAATTCCATGTCTATCATGGAGCTGATGAGTAACAATCAAGTTAAAACATTTTGAAAACTCTTACAGTTATTTAAATGAGCTTAAATTAAAGCCATTTGTAAAATAAACTATTCCCTAATATTGTTATTTAAATTAATTCTGACCTGGCAGGCACTGCATTATTTAAAGCCTTTATTTTATATTGCTTAAGCAAAGCAATTATCAAGCATACAGAACACGTCTGAAACCGAGAGAAACATAAAAAGCACTAACAAGCTGATTGCAACATCTCTGCCAGACAAGTCACATTTCATCCCCGCTGAAATTGCCACAAGAAGAAACGCATTGAGGGAGGGGAGGGGGGAAAAAATACATTGGTGATGCGAATTGCAGTCTTACCTTTATTTGTAACAGCGTTGAACAGTTTTTCAGAGCTGGCATCAGATGCCTGAAAGACCAATAAAAAAAAAAAAAAGAAAAAAAGAAAAGTTACGTTTCCTTCAAGTGATGCATTTCAAAGGTACGGCGCTACAGTGATACACGCGCGGAGATGTGTACATATTTCAGAGAAACAAATCAGGTGACAAAAGCCAGGAGCTGATGGGCTCCGAAGGGAACGTCCATGAGGTGGTGCTATTTGGCTGTGCTTCGCCGCCCTGCAGTGCAGAGATTTCCTTTGGAAAGATTAATTTAATACAAAAAATATATATAACATATATATTTTTATTCCCATGCATCAGCTGCACACACACTGCATTTCTGTACCGCAATTATCCACTACATTCTGATACTGACTTTGATAAGACTTCTTCTGAAATACAGCCCAGCTTTGGAGACTGGCTGAATTGCTGGCTTCTAAATTAAATTCATTAAGTATTTTTGGAGACTCCAACCGCACCAACCATTCGATTGTTGGTACTTCTACAGCAGTGCTGATACCTCAGCTCGGTAATCTCAGCCACTGCTCTTAGGTAAGGTCTGAAAAAGAAAGCCGCCCTCAGATTGAGCACAGTGTGCATCTCCACACAGGGCTTCTCTCCCTCAAAGTAATTGATCCCTGACACCACGTCATGCTCAAACCAATGGTCCTTTCTATCTCTCATCTGCCACCTTTATCTGGGGGAGGATTTTCCTCCCAATGCTGCACGAGCACCTCGTCCAGCACTGCTGTTCTGCAAGCATGCCGCCTCGTCCTTCGCCCTATTGTTGAAATGATGCATTTTTAAGCTTCACACCAAAATGCTGAGCTCCCCTTTTCAAAAACTTAACGGGAAAGGGAATGCTGCAAATGCTGATTTCAGACACCCCAAGTGCAGAAGCCAAAATCATTACGTCTGTGCATCTGTGTTGAGATACAAGGCACACACACAGATGCAAACACATGTACACCCCTCACACCTACACTTCTCCCCACATTCACTGAACACAGAGCTGCTCAATTCTAAACTCAATCTCGGACACAGCCCCGCTATCAGACAGTCTGCTTTCTGAAAACACACGGAAATGAAGGAAACCAGCACCCAAACCACGCCAACAGGGGAAAGCGTAACACTTGAGGAAGGTTGCACTCTTCTGATAGAAACTGTTGGCTCAAATAATTAAAAACCATTGTCTGAAAAGCAAGCTTTAATTTCTGGTTGACGGGAATAGATTTCTGAACTGAGGATCGGAGAAGAACCATCCAGACAGGCAACACATAAGAGGCATCTCCAGTGCCCAACAACTTGGGTGTGGAACCACCGAGTGATAAATGAGCAGATAGAGCTCAGAGTGTAACAGGGCACTGCGATGATCTGCCTGCTCTCAAGTTAACAACGTCAAAGATTTCCACAATTAATTGCAAAAAAAAATGATAATAATAAAAAAAAAATAATTGCCGTACTCTTTTTTCAGACTTCCAGACAGATTTCAGATGACTGCTGGCTTATTTCAAAGCTGGGCTGGCGTGTCTCTTCCCAATTCAATACCTTGTAAACACTGGATTTATTACCCACTGATGGATTTATTATCCAGCGACGAGTTTCCTTAAATTAATGAAAAATATGTGAATAATGCAGAAATTGAAGAGCCCGAGAAAGCCGTGTGCAGTCCAGTATTAGTCCAACAAACCAAGCCATGCTCAGAGCTTTCAGGACCGTGCCCATCAGCCTGCTTCTCTGATGGGGAATAACGACCCTTCCCAGTCAATTTCATCTGCTGTTGCCTTTTTAAATGCAGCTTCTCTCTGAAGTCAGAAACTCTCCAAACCACTCTTTGTTTTCACAAAATCTATCGTGGAAGAAAGGAGGAAAAGAAGAACAAACTGGAAAAAAAAACAACCAACAAACCCAACACAACCAAACCCTCTTATAGTTTCAAGTGTTACTTTATTCTGCTGTTTCCAAATTAACCAGCATAAAGAAACCCTAAGTTTCCCACTTACTTCCTTTTTCCAAACACCAAAAAGATGGGAAAAGACACAGTTCCTGTATTTTTAAAGAACTTTCCTCCATCTCCAACAATAAACCCAGCGCCTGCTTTTCAGCTCCGATTCTCACGCAGAACCCCTGCCATTTCTATCGCATGCAGCGCTGAGACCATCGCTGAGGAACGTGGAAGCGGCACTTCTCGGACGAACCGCGGTGCACAAAGCGCTCCGAGTGAGCATCACTCGTGAGCAGATCGGGAGGCGATGCTCGGCCCATGGCGCACACAGAAAGGGCATCATCTCCCGCAGACAAAGCTCGTGCAGGAGCGAAGCCCATTTTGCGTTGCTGACCACACGTTACCGAGCGGAGCAGCAACTTGGAGCAAAGGCACCGCCGGGCTCACCGTACGAACAACCACGAGCCGCCTCGGCGGCTCCAACCCTGAGCTGGAACTTTGCCTTTTTCCGCTACTTTCAGGTTTTATTTTAAATATGAAAGAGCGATCAGGGTTACGCACAACTGCTATAGCAGCAGAGGCGATCTCCGCCAACGGACGGGCGCAGCATCCTTCCCGATGCAACCATTTCTGTGCCCAGGCACTCGCACCGCACACCACCACCAAGGGGACAAAAAAAGAAAGAAAGAAAAAAGAAAAAAGCCACGCGAATTGAAAGAAGAAGGAAAAAGAAAACAAAACTGGGCACGAACGCAGGAGGGGCACACAACGCCCTCGCAAAGCCGATCTAAAATCTCCTCCGCGTCTCCAAGCGGCCGTGCAGCCCGCCGGCGTCTCCGTGCCGAGCTCGGGAGGCGGCGGGGCCGAAGCGGGACGTTCGGTGCGCTGCGAGCCGAGCGCTGCGTTCGCCCCTCACCCAACCCACGGCCCCGGCGCGGGCACCCCTCGGTACGAGAGCTACGCAAAGAAATCGGCAAGGTCTGAGCTGCCGACACGAATAAATAAATAACGAAGCAGAAAGGGAAGGAAAAAAAGAAAAAAGAAAGAAAAAAAGAAAGAAAGGGAGCCCCCAGGAACGTTTCCCCGCCGGAGGACCGCGCGGACGCAACGTTTCTCCACCCCGGCGCGGCGTTACCTGCGGACGCGGGGCGAAGCGGAGCCGCCGGCCCCGGACTCATGGCGGTGCGGGAGGGGCGCGCGTGTGCGCCGGGCAACTCCGATCCAGAGCGGCTCCGCCGAGTCCCGAGCCGAAACCACAACTAATCCTTCAGTACCGGCGGGCAGCGCCGGGTCGCCCGGCGGGCATCTTCGGGGCGGCGGAGCCCCGCTGAGCCGATCCCGAAGCCGAGCGGCAGCGCGCGGGCAGCGCTAGCGGGGCGCCAGGACAAAGGAACGCATGTGCGGCTCCGGCGGTCCCGCAGCTCCGGGCGCAGCTCCGTCCCGCAGGGCCCGGCTCCCGGCTGGCGCGGCCGGATGGGATTTTGTTTTATTTTATTATTATTATTATTTTTTGTCTTCTGCTTGGTCTTTTTTGTTTGCTTTTTTTTCTTTTTTTTTTTTTGGGGGGGGGGGGGGGGGGGAGGGGGGGGGCGGGGGG
>JAPSGF010000022.1:4355084-4412584 GCA_035772895.1 Perdix hodgsoniae
CCGCGCCCGCCCCGCCCCGCCGCACCGCCGCGGGGCCGCTCCGCCCCCGGCCCGGGGCCGCTCCGGCTGCGGGGGGAGACGGCCGCCTCCCCCGGCGCTGCCCGCGGGCGAAGCCGCACGGCGCGGAGCGGCGGCGGCGCTCCCGGTTCGGAGCTCCGCGGGGAGAAAAACCCGTCCTGAAGTTCAGCGCGGGCGCTGAGAAAGTTGCTCGGGTTGAGCCCCGCCGGGCTCAGCGGCACCGGCTGCCGCCCCGCCGTGCGTTTCGGGACCGCTGGAGGATTTTCCTTTAGCGCCTCACGCCATTACCGATGGCCGCTGCGGAAAGTAACGCACAGCCACGTTGTTACATAAATGGTTATTTGCTGTAGCGCAAAGCCGGAGCCAAGCGTTGTCTCCCATAAGCCACGACGACGAGGAAAAGAGAGGCGGCCGCGCTCCCGGCACGGCGTTGGGTGCGCGATGGTTGTGGGGCGGTGGGAAGCTGTGAGGGCAGCGCCCGTGGGCAACCCGGGATGGGCACAGCGAGCTCGGTGAGCTTCCAGCAGAGCGCTGCAATCGAGGGGTGCTGATGGGGATGTGCTGCATTGGGCTGCGCTGGGAGCTGAGCTGCAGCTTCAGAAGCAGGGCTGGGGCAGGAAAGGGGTGAGCAGGGACAGCCCTGGGCTGCTTGGACCCCGCACGCTACCTTCCTGCCCCTCGCTGATGCAGAACTACAGGACTGTGTGCCATTAGTTCTCAGCTCTGGCTTCGGGCTCCACTGCGTGATCCCATTTAGAACATCTCTTCAGCACTGCTTTGTGGCCTTTCCAAAGCCTGCATGTGAGGTGCACTCACACTGACCTGAAATGGGGCAACTGCCCGGCAGGGATGGCAACGGGGGAGGAGATGAATGCAGCCACAAATGCTCTCAGTCCCCCCAGAGGTGGGAGTGCCTGGGTCAGACTGTCACAAATCAGCCTCACCTCGGCCAAGCTGAGCTCCTGCCTACAGCCATGGCAGCGCTTCCCAAAGCTGGGCTGTCTGCAAGGTGCCTCGCACAGACTCGGCCTCTTGCATCTCCCGCTGACTGAGGCACAGAGCGGCACGGTGCCAGCAGAAAGGCCATCCTAGTTCTCCTCGATAGACCCCACAGCTCCCACTTCCAAACGCACAGGGCCAGCAGGCAGTGCAGCTGGCAGCTGTCTCGAGCTCAGTAAAGGGACTATGGCTTGCGTGCAGCTTTTGGTCTCCACCAACAAGAAAGAAACGAGTGCTGGGACAGTGTGAGCACAACACAGGGGGCTGAGGCTGCAGGGATCCCAAGGCTGTACAGGGCAGGGAATTAAACTCCTAACACTGAGGTGTGGCAGCTCGCCTCTGAGCACTTTGGTCAAGACTTTCTCCATCCCTGCATGGTGAGAACTGGGCTAATTACAGCTGGGACTCCTTGCAAGACTTTAATTTATCAAATTCAGCCTGGATTAAACTCCAGGCTTGTCTGTACTGGATTTTTCAAACATTAACCACATGCCACACCTGAAATTTCAGCGCACACAGAACTGAAATGCATTTACCTCCTCCTCTCCCTAAGGCTGTTAAGGTCTCTTGGCAGGGCTGCGGGCCTCATTATGCTCATTATTCGTGTCTTAGAGATAAGTGGAGGACCTCTGTTTTCCTGCTAGAGCATTATGCATGCACGAAATGCGTTCTGGAATTCAGAATGAGAGGTTTAGGAATTCACCCAAAGCCAAATTAAATCAAAGGGAGAAAAAACAGCAACACCACCTCCTAATGTTTGCAATGGCCGCTGGATGAAGCTTCCCTCTCTCCTGACAGCAGCACTTTCCCGTGTTTGGGATACGCCAGGATAGGTTTGTGAAATCTTCAGTCTCTTATCTACGTGGGACTTTGCCAGAACATTTTTTTTCATCTGTCTGTGGTCTCTGTCAGCGTCGACATTCGTTTCTGCCGCAACAACGGCCAAGTGGAGTGCATTGAACTTGGATCAAAAGGGAACTTGAGATCTTTCACTCTCTGGAAGAGGTTTTCAGATCCAACCGTTTTATGGAAATGACCTCCAGCAGCCAGGCAGGGCAGCAGGGGCTCGGCTCCAAGCCGTGCCCCAGTTCCAAAGAAGAATTACCCAGCGTTGGCGCTGCGAGCGAATGAATATTGAAATTACAGCAGATTATATTGGATTAAATTATTTATGGCAAAGCTCGCCTCACCTGGAAGGTTCTGCAGCTTTTTTTCCTGGCACTGCGAAATCTGGATGTTCCAATGCTTTGGTGCTCTGTGCAGGACTGGAAACATTCATGTTTCCAATAAGCTGCTAATCTTTCCAGAAAGCACGATGGTGTCTGAGCTCAGAGCGTGATTGTGGTGCCTTATAAAGCTTTGAAAACACACATAATTTGGTACATTACTGGCCAGGAGATGCAGGTTCTTTTCCACAAGAAAAGAATTTATGGAGCTATCAGCAGCGTTTTATGGCTTTGAACAGAGCGCAACAGCGTCGCGTCCCGAGCAGAAAGTACTTAGAGTCTGATGCTTTAAAGAGGTTCAAGAAAAGGACCGATGCTTGCGAGTGACCCAAACAGTCACCACCACAAACAAAATTATGCCATAAAAGGCAGCAACAGCTGTCAGCAAGAAGCGACGTGGGGCAGCCGGGTGCATTCTCAGCCCCACGGGGAGCTGGCCAGGCTGTGCACGGAGCAGTGCCCTCATACACAGGGGCTTTGTGCCAAGGGAGGAGGGCCACAGGCAGCACCTGCACCAGCCAGGAGCAAACAGAGCCATGGGGCCATATAACAGTGTTCTGCTGGCAGCAGAAGTATGGCTTTTTATTTGACAAAGCAGAAAACTTTTGTCAGAGCATATTAATGACAGCGCAACTTTTTTTTTATTTTATTTTATTTTTATTTTTCTGCAGCATTTGCAAAACTAAAACACTTTGTAATCCCTTCTTTTATGCAGAACAGATTGCAGTTTTAAGCAGAGGCCCATAAACTGCAGGTTCAAAGAAACCTGAAACTGAATTAGCATAAAAGCTGGAATTCTCATTTATAGGAACAGCAAGGCAACCGCTCTGCAGGCAGTTTTATGATTTTGGTTTCAAATGGAAACAAAGATAAAAAGTGGGGCTCAGGGAACAATAGGGCTGCTCTCTCTTCCCCATCCTGATGGGCCTGGCCCTATGAAATACTGAGCGGTCTCTGCTGCTTGCCCAGCCTGGCTTTACTGGAGGAGGTTGGCTGGTTTTGTGAACCCGTTCCCCAAACAGAAAAGCCACCTTCCCTGCCCTGTGAGCCCAAGGCATCTCTGCCCCCCAGCTGCTCCGAACAATACAGAGCCTTTGAGGGAACACCGAGGGTCTGCCTTTCTTTTTGCTGATGATAAAGAGTGAGAATACACAAATTAACTCCTGACTGCAGCTTCTCAACCAGGAAAAGTACGTGTTTCATCCATCCACCTTCCTGTGGTTTGAACTCTGCGTCACCAGACAGATTCTGGAGCACCATTCGGACGGATTTCGCTGCTAGAGACCTCGCCTGGCTCTTAAGCTGCTGCCTACACACTTTAGTTTAAGCGGGAACATTTGTAAGATCCTATCACAAAATAAGAGGATAAACTATAAATTCTTCCCCATCCACTGGTGCTCCTGTGAGCGCACTTCATAAATGCACTGCTTTTCAGCTGCAGCCATTATCTTCCCCTAATTTCTGCCTGCTAGTGAGTTCTGGAGCTGAAGAAGTATTTCAAATTAATTTGTCTGTCAATATCTGTGCACTGAATCAACTAATAAGAGAGAAGTATTTCTCATTCTCTTCTCCGTCAGAGGAAGGGACTTTCTTGCCACCAAATAAAGCACCCATTATTGTGCACCATAATCCTATTCTGTCTTTCAGGTCATTTTTAGCACAGAAAATGCTGAATCAGCACCAGAAACCAATCCAGTAATTCCTTTCATTTTCTAACATTCAAGCAAAATAATGAAAAATCACATCTCATGAATAGAATGTAGGACAGAAATCTGTTATTCCAAGGATCATTTTAAAAGAGGTCCGGTTGGGAAGGAAATCCTGCAGCACAACCACGCTGCTAATGCAGGGTCTCTCCTGCTGAACAGATAAATCCCATTTTTGACTGTCATCTCCTATTTAGACAGCACTTTATGAACAATAAATCTGTACATTTAGCCCGCTCCCAAACACTGCAAAGACATTAACTTGGCAAGAGAATGACCGTCACTGTGACGAATGAAACGTTCACCTGAAATATTCACGTACAGTATGAGAATATCCAACTGATGACCAAAAAAGAGAAAATACCCACTGCAGATTTGAATAACTGAGACGCACAGGAGCCAAACGGGATAGCATACATGAGAGGAGTTATTACGGCACTGTTAGGAGAACCAACAAATGAAAAAAAAAAAGCTTGATAAATATTTTCCATAACAAAACACAATTGGTTGCAGTGGGATCCAGCTCTGTTTCTCATTAGTTATCCTTCACTTGTCAGACAAGTTCCATATTTCAGTGAAACCCGCTGAGTATTCTTTATAGTTTGCTGGGGAAAGTGGCTATACATTTAGCACGTTCCCTTTATGCTGTGTGTTTTCACAGGCCTTTCTTTAAAACACACTGTACACGCTTTTGCTTCTCTCCCTTAGGACAGTGGGTTTCGACATCCAAGGAGAGTTTAAAAGCAGGTAACAAGTCATCACTTTTGAAGCTGCGGAGCGAGTGAAGAGGTGCAATAGCCCCAGCAGCCATTATCAGTGCCTGCCAGGGTGCCACAGTATCAAGTTATATGATAAAGCACTCAGCTGACACCAGAAAAATAATCATTCTCTCTCCCCTGCACCACCCCCTTTTTCACAAGGAGGCTTTTTACACTCATTAAATGCAACCTTATCTCTGAAAGACTGCAATCCTCAGCAAATGACAAGTGTGCCTAATCTCATTTTCTGACAAGCGATTCTGACAGCACCTTCCTTTTGATTTCTAAGACACGTAGCTAGACATATATTAATCTGTCAGTCATCGCCCCTAGGAAGGAGGGAAAAAAGGAGAGTCAGAGATGAACATTTGTGAATGCAGAGGGAACAGGGAGAGGAAGGGCTCGGGCTCCTTGCCTGGCTGCTGGCACATCTGTGCTGCTGCTGCAGCCCCACACTGCACTGCCCAAGGATCCCAGGCAGGAGCGCAGCCCTGGGGCTGCAGCGGAGCTGCGTTGGATGGCAGCCCTGCACGGGTGCCCTGATAGCTTGTGATAAATCAGTGCAAGGTGCAGGGATTTGCCACTCAGCTGCAAAATAAGGGCACTTTATGCATGGCATACACCTGTGAGTGTGGGGGTCAGGGGTGTGATACGGGGCTGCATGGGCGAGCACAGTAAGTGAGATGCTACAGACGGGACCCAGAGTAAAAAAGAAGATTAAATGAGGTGGGAGGCTGCCCTCTTTATCTCACATGGCCCTGCTGGTGTTTTTACTCATGAACACACCTCCTCCTAAATCACAATAGCACCCTGCCCACCCAATGCAGTGGATCACCCAATTTTGCCCGCTGCCCGCCAGCCCTTGCATCCTGCTGCCTGTCATCCCCAGTGCCCATGCTGCCGGCACAGCAGCCCATCCTGCATCCTTGCCCTTCCACAGGATGCTGCAGAAGGGCGGGAACAACTTCATTGCTCATAATGGAATAAGGGAAAAGAAACAAATGGAAGGAAAGCACAGAGGGGCTCAAATCCAATGCTTTAAACTGATGCCATTTTCATGGTAATACAGTCATTAAGCACTTGTTTGATGGCACAAAAAGTAGGCCGAGATCTTTGCTAATACATTTTATTAATCAATACCTGCACTAGAAGATGGGAACAATTAAAGTTTTCCTCCTCGCTCAGACAAAGCAGCAGAAAGCTTGTGATCTACTTAAGGAGCCCGCCAGTCAATGGGAAGATGAAAAGACTTCTTCAGTTTTACTTAAGAGCTGAAATGATGTTCATACTTTGAGTGTTGAGAAGCTGGTCCTGGACAGACGGTAAATTAGCAGCGACAGGGACACTGCTGTCCCACTGATGCTGTAATAACTGGGAACCCACAGACACATCCGTGAGTTCACTGAGCCTGAAAATAACACCGGAGATGGTTCCTTCGCCACGCGGATCGCTCTAATAGCTGAGCCCAGCAGAAAGGCACATTTACTGCCGGTGTGCCTTATAAGGATAAATGTAAACCCGATACTCGCATCGTTTGCTTGCTTTTTTATTAGAAATGGATTTTCTAGCTGCATCAAAACTTCAGGATGTGGGAAAGAAGGCACAGGCACAGAAAGCCTCCACCTGGGGCAGGAATGGAGGGAAAAGCAGGCAGCCCTATGCAGATCTGTGTGTGGGGAGGAAGGAGCTCCCCAACTCACAACAGGGTCGAGTACAGGTGTCAAACAGAAGACTGCCCCAGAATGTTGTCGTTAGGAAAAATATCTTCCTCATACAGTCATTGACATTAATATAAATCATAGAATCATAGAATCCTAGAATGGCCTGGGTTGAAAAGGATCACAATGATCATCTTGTTTTAACCCCCCTGCCATGTGCAGGGTCACCAAATGACCTTTCCATTTCTATTCAGAGAACTAATCAAGCCAACGTACCCACCAAAGGAGAACATTTCTCCCTCGTCATCATTTTGGAAGCACTGGGAATTGATTCACGTCATCCAGCTGACCTCTTGCCGTGCGTCTGTTATCTGGTTCCATTCAGTACCAAGCCTGTGGGGCACCTTGCTGTGTCTGAACCACTTGCTGAAATTCAGAGCACCTCGCCAAGCCTTCTCTGAGGCTCGCATGGCTCACCTTGCCTTGGCACCTGGGATGCACCTCAACATGACGCAGAAGGATGCAATGCTCACACCAAAGCCAACAGCAAAAGGAACAGAGGGATTCTGTTCCATTCCAGCCCTGTCTGCACACCCAAAGCCCTCCACATGTGCTGATCTGGAGTCTTCTGGAAATAAAATCCTCCCAACACAAGGAACAATTTTTTATTAGCTCCCCAAAAGCTATTTTTCTCTCTGCTAAGATTCTAACAAAACCCAACTTCTTTGTCTCTCGAGCTCCCTTGATCTCTTTCACTTTTAGCTGTCACAGAAAGTCAATCGGCTGCACCTCTCAGCTTGATAAAGAGATGCCAAATGTTCTGATGTATCTTTAATGAGGAGGAAGATAAGACTCAGTCCAACAAGGTGCTGAACACTTTGACCCTAAGCTAGCAAAGCACTTAAATATCTGCTTAACTTTAAGCAAAAAGAAGTCCTTTTGAAGCTGATGGGGCTGTTCTAGCATTCAGACTTAAGCACAGCTCTTCCATTCTGCTGGATTAGGAACAGAGGCTTTGAAGGGCTGAGCCACAGTTACTGCAGAGCAAAGAGGCTGGAAATACTCAGCTGGCCCAGCGAAAGCCATGGCTGCAGAGTTTCTCCATAAACTGTGCAAAGTCCTTCTATTATTAATTATTATGTCAGTTATGTTGTATGTAGTGCTGTAGGCATTATTGTTAGAGAGAGCAGGAAGGTTTATTTTCTGTTGTAACATAACATAACGTTTCATAAACGGGATGGAAGATGATGAAAGCTCGGCATTCTCTTCCAAATAAATGCTTGAACTTCAAAGAAGAAAGGAACAAACACGAAGTAATACAAACAAAAATTAATGCTGGGAGGGTCACAGAAAGAGCAGAGCTGATATCAAAACTGAGCTATTGTACCTGAGATTTGATTAATCACTTGATCTATAACCAGTCTGGATTATTCCGGGCATTACTGGAGAAGATGTGCTTTGAGAATCTAATATAATACATGAGAGTCGTGATAAAACTTTAACCTGTTTTGATAATAGGGCTTCACGTTCCACTCGCACGCACCTCTGAGAAAGGCTGCCAGATATTATCACGGTTACTTATTCATCTGTTTGTTCCCATCAAACCTCTTCTCTTTTTTCCTCCTTTTTTAATAATTTGCTTTTTCTAAAGAGGAACCGATTGAATGTAGGAAGAAGCTGCGGTGTATCGAAATGGGAATGAAAGAAACGGGTGAGGAGATAATGTTTGTTTAACAGGGATGGAACAGTTATTTTAGAAATATTTTACACCACTTAAGAAGCACTGAGTACTATTTTATGCCTCTGCCTTAGGAATAAAAGTCATAGCATGAGTCCTGCTATGTCTGCACATACTTCAGTAGCAAAGGGAGATGCAGCAGGTATATTTCTGGTATATTTCTGTAGAAAGTAGCTCGGGTGGATTCTTCACCAGCAGAACAACCCGTTCAGCCCAGCGCTGTGCCCAGTCCCACAGCCCCGCTCCCTCTGCCCAACGTTGATGGCGTTGGGCTTGGTGGCTATTTATTTAAGAAGCCGTAACGCATTCATAAAGCCCTGCAATGTAAACAGCGGAAACCGAAACGTTAATCATTGCCGAGCCGAGCTGATCTGCCGACGGAATATCGGCCATCGTGTGATAACGAAGTCGTTCTGCTCAGCAGCGCTGCATGGCTGTGGGAGCTCCCGCCATCGCCCAGGCACGGGGCAGCGGGCTGAGCCGGAGCTGTGCTCCTTGAAGGAAGCTCTGAGCAAACGCTGCCGCTCTGCCCTGGGCCTGCAGGAAGGCTGCCGAGGAGTCGCCGTCTCCCCATTAAAATACTGTTAGCGCAGGCCCGAGTTTTCTTCTTTTTAGTTCAAACGCTCGTCTGGGAGAGACAAAGGAACAAAGTGCTCGGGTCAGCGGTAACGTCTGACAAAGCCTCCGCTTCCCGGCACACAGAGGGACAACCCCACCAACTGCGCCGTGGTTTTTCTTCCCCGGATGACAAGGCAAAGGTCCTGATTAAAGGCCCTCTGGGGGGGACAAGAGATGGCCCAGGACTTCAAAGCAGACGCACTGCTGGACGGCGGGGAGGGCTTTCTTCTTCCCCTCGCTCCTTTTCAGCGCGGCTCCCGCTGGCTGCGGAGGGGCTCCTAATTGCATTTCACAGAGCCCCAACAAAACGCGGGCCGCTCTCCCAGCCAGCGCTGACCCCGCAGCACGCGGGATATCATTTGCAGTTTCATGCCGGGAACAAGAAAGAGGCTCCTCGCGTCGGCGAGCCGGCAAAGGTAATGGTGCAGCTCTTTGCAGATTGTCTGCGTGCTGCCACATGGCTGGATCTGAACAAGCAGTGGTGGGTTTTGCTAGGAGCGGCGTGGATGCTCCCTTCGTATTGCTTTGAGTGTGGGGAGCGCCCACCCGGTGCGGTGGGACAGGGTTACATCTAATGTGCAGACAGCCCAGCATGGTGTGGTGGCTGGCAAAGGAAGGGAATGTCTGCTTGCCCAGCCAGGTGGTGACACGGGGACACTTTGTTGGCCAGTTGTGACCAAGTGACACCCGGGTTGACCTAAACACCCAGTGAAGATTCTCCCACTGAGTCCAGAGCTATGGACCTGCAGAAAGGAAGGTTGGGCCGAAGACCTGCAAGACATTTGGGTGTAGAGGACAGTGGGTTTAGGGGACGCGGAAGGAAGTGCTGCGCCAGACGCAGTGCAGGCAATGCCGCGGCTGTGATTGTGCATGACTTCAATCCAACACACACAGAACCCAGCAGGACCAGCACTATGCCATTGTACCTTCCATTTTTAATGACAAGAAAGGTCTGCATTAGTATGCGTGAACAAAACACCATCTCATCCAAACCAAAAAAGTCAATATATTACTACCCCTTTAACATTCGATAGTCTCTCGTTCACTAATGAGATTTGCTTTCTCATTCTTCTTCGTTCGCATTCATATTTCAATCTGCAGCCAACTCTCCACGTTGCAGGGTTAGCTGTGCATCCATCTGCCCACGCCACCCAACACCAGGCATGACAAGCAGAGTCCATCCACACTCATACTGCCTGAGCTCCCTATGGCTGCTCACACTGAGATCACGCCTGGCACGAGGTTGGCCACTGCGATCCATCGAGCTTCTGTGACCTAAGTAACAACTCACCCCACCTTGGGTCCCTGTGTGCACCAAACGGGCCCATGTTCTAACAAGAATATATGTATTTACTAACTGACAATAGTGGAGAGCCTCATATTCACATCTGTATTATAATAAATGCATTATAAATGAGTAAGTAGGAAACAGTAAGGAAATGATGTTTTACTTTTAAATGCTAATTATGGAGCCCTGGTGCAGTTAATGTGTAGGGTGTTCTGTCAATTTTTAATGTTTATGCCAAGTGTAGTCTTCAATTTAACATGAGCTTTTAATCCTTTGAGTACTAAATTGCCTTTTAATGCTTGCAGCACAACATTGTGTTTGCACAAAGTCAAGTCTGAAAAATGAACACACTACAAGAGATGTGCATGTATGGAGGGGGGGGGAAGCACAAAGGACAAGATTTTTTTTTTTAATGATGATGTTGGAACAGTACAAGAGGAAGGGAGTGCCTTCAGGATGTACCTGGCAATTGTTTGCAGTGGCAAAAAGCTGAAGCGCTGCTGGTAATTTATTATCTTGGTTGAAGCATTTTCACACACACACACACACACACACACAAAAAAAAGTTATTTTAGTCTTGAACAGAAAAAAGCAGTACCAAAAATTCATGGTTAACATCCAGAAAGGGATCTTCGAGGTGCAAGGAGCTATGTGTGCATGCTCAGTATGACACAAGTAGCTAGAAGGAAAGAGTTTTAAGCTGACAGTACTTAAATGAGGAGCAGTGCTACTCCTCGAAAGAACACAGTGTGCTACAGTGCAACATTCTGGGGCAGTTTGTTTGGTTGCTCCTTTTCAGGCTGGTTATGATGCCTGGTGCAGTTCAGATCTGAGCCCCAGCCTGCTACAGTTCATAGCACAGTTACAGCACACAACATGTGGGTGCCTCCTAACACAGCCCAGTGCAGGTTTGCTTCTTAAGTCTGCCCCTCGGCAAACCAGTGCCCAGCCAGACATGCAGAGCTGGCTCTGGATGCCTTTGTCCCATTGAGATGGACCCGATGCTCTGGACATGCTGACCCCACAGCAGCTCAGGCAGGGACCACTCAAACCTCAATCCCATCCCTGCCCTCTCATTCCCAGCAGCTCCCACCTTCCCTCCTCTGCATGCAATAGGATGTAAGGGAGCTAGGCACAGGTGCAGTCCCCGTGCCACGTCTGGTTCATTAGCTTATCTCGGCATCTTGCTTTGTTCCACTGCCATATCTTGATGTTATCTAAAGCTTTTTATGCAGTAAGAAAGAGATTACAAGGTTTATAATTTCCCTCATACACGTAACAAAAATAATAAAGCATGAAATTGCGGAGCTGTGACTGATTTCCTACAGAAGTTCAGCAGCTTCCAGCAGGCTACAGTAGGATGTGCCTGGTGAGGTCTGTCTGTAAGCATCTATGTGTACATGTATGACTCTAAACTTTTGTATCTATTGTATACATATTAAATGCATCACACTTGGGTGAAAAGCTATAATATTAAAGCATCCGCATAACTCTTCTGTGAGGACACAGCCTGTTTGCGGTAGATTTGGAACGCCGTTGGCATTCTGTAGAACACCAGACAATTCCTTAATGGCTCCTGTTTGCACCCATTTACCCACATCTGTAAAACTGAGTGTGGGGGATAAATACTCAGCAGGGCACTTTGTGCACCTGCTCAGGAGAAAAGCACCAGCCCAGCAGCCCTACTCCCAGGCTAAGGCATCACTGCCCAGGATACAGCCCTACCAGCCCCAGCTGGGTGGCTGGGCTTCACTGTAGAGAACCCAAGCACCACGCTGTGCTCCTGGATTCATGGGAAATGAGCAAACATCAGCACTGTCCACAGCTGGTGAGATCAGACCCCCGTGGCTCCAAGAGCACCATCAGACAGACAAAGTGACGTAGCCAATGGCAACGGAGCTGCACTCCTTCTGACATCCTACTGAAGACCAAATGAAATTAAATATATGAGGCATTTGTGCCATGATGATTACTGTGATGGCCACATCCCACAGTACTGGAGGGAGCCTGGCTGGTACCACTACACACTGCGAGTTACAAATCCACGTTTAAATGAATGCATGTGTAAATATTCTCAGAATATTCCAACTGCATACACCAGCATGGCAATATCTTTCTATAGCTGTGAATTTCATGAAATCATTTGTGTTGCCCTAGCTTTGAATGAAATCTCAATACAGTCCATCAGAAATACAATAGGCATTGGCAGAGCCAGGCTACGGCAACAGAGCAAGCCTGTGTTTCCTCAAGACTTTTCACCCATCAACTTATTGTAGTGAATACAGTATGGGAACATAAATCACATAATGTCAGATTTTGATCTCCTTTATTTTAGGGCAAATCTTGTGTCTGAGAGTGGCAATGGGATCACCGGAAAGCCTGCTGGAAACCCAGCTTCCTCTGTGCCAGCCTTGCATGCAGACTGTAGGTCTTTGAATTTCCTCATAAAAACTGTCATTGGGAAATTTCAATACCACTTTTTGTTGCTGCTGCACTGCCTAAGAGCCTTAGTTATGAACTTAGTTTCTCGATGTCTAAAATAAAAAGGCAGCCCCTGTCTCAGAGATGCGTTTTATACACACTAAAACATTCATTGCCTTGCTGAATCCAGGCTAATGCATGGCGCTTAGCTCCTAAAAGGGTTCACAGGAGGAAAAAAAAGAGTAAACAAATAAATTAAACCCTAATGCTACGTGCGAATTAAATACACACAGTGCTTTAACTACCTGGTGTTCTCTGTCTTTGCTGTTCATGGAAAGGAAATGAGAGAGCCAGGAGTTCCTTTGCTCGTATTGAAGGCTGGATTCTTAACCCCACTGTCCTTTAGGAGCTGCCTGTGTCTCTCCTATGCACCTCCTCTGTTGAACCATCACCCTTCTTGTTCAGGTCTCTCCTATGATAATCTCCCTGCTCAGCCCCAGGTAACGCAGTGCAACCCTTCTCTACTCTCTGAGTTTATTTGCAGACGTAGCCGTCCATAAGAAGCTTTAAATATGTATTACACTACAGTAAAACCCATGTGGCCCACCAAGTTGGGGCTGGAAAACCAGTTTAGCTTCGCAAAGGAGCTGGTATTAAAATCAAGGGCTCTGCAGTTCATCCTGTCATGCGTTTTAAGACCTGTGAATAATAAAGAAGCACTGGTAATTTTACTAAAATATGAAATCCCGTCATTTCTGCAGAATAAACAGAAAGAAAACAATGCATTAGCTATGCAGTACTTCTCAGCCCCGCACTTTGAATGTGTCATTAAAGACAGATTTTACCCATGAAAAATATTTTTAAGAAGTAATAAATACACAAAACTTTACATACACTTTTCATTTCCTCCCTGCATCCTCTCTGTGGGAGGCAGGCTCAGATTAAGTTGGTATTGCCAATTCCTGCAGCCCCAGGAAGCAGGAGTCCTATTTCTTACAGCTCACGTATACTGTGCTCTAAACTAAATCCTACCTGCAAGTGTGAAATTAAGGCCTATAAATCTTCGACGTTTCGCAGATTTTAGAAATGAAAATAAGTAAAGAGGAGCTGGAACACAATCTGACTGCCAGCTCATCACGTTGATGCTAGCATTTCCAGGCCCAAAGATACGCAGTAAGAACAGTTCCCTGATTTTTCTCTTCTCAAACAGCGGCTTTATGACAAAATTTGGTTATGTACAAACCAGAGAAATAATTATGGCTTTATTAATTAAACGAGGAACTGTTTTTGAGGAAGGAGCGCGGCACTATGAAGGATAATGTAGGAATTGATGTGGATGGCATCTACACTGACCTACAGTCTTGACAAGCCAGTGTCACCTTGTCCATGCTCAAGTCAAAATAAACAGCACCACTGATTTTGGGAAGGGACAAGTGTTGGTATGGTATCCTGACTGCAGGATGGTCACACTGTGCCCTAGGGAAGGCAAAACAAACCCCTGACATCCCAACCAGACCTCCAGGAGGGGAAAACAAAGGTGCCCACCTGCATTGGAATCCTGGAGTGCGGTATTAAATCCTGAGCAACAACTACAGCTGACCAAGTGTGGCCGAGTCCCCTTCCAGCTTCCTCCAATGACAAAATCATAGCACCTCAGGCTTATCACTTCCCATCGTATCTTGAACAAAAATACCACAAAATAATGGGATCCAGTCTTCTCTCAGGCGTATTGCTTTCAGCTGTGATTCCCCAAAGCGATGGCACTGTGCTGGTGTAAATGGGAAGCAGCCAGGTATCACAGCAATAGTTTTAAACTGGGCGCTGCATTGAAAAAACAAACCCACAGAACAGTACTAAACTAACCCACAGAATGCATGCATTCAGGTCATTGCAACAATCTCAGCCTTGAAAAGACACAACATGACAGCAGACAGCTGCAAAACATCCACCCACCCTGTAGGACCATCGACTTCCCTGGCAGCGCTGGGGACGGCTCTGACCCAGCTGGTAGCACGATGAGAGCTGTCAATTAGGCCTTGTAGACAAGTCACCAAATTCTCAGAAACACACAACTCCAGCAAAGGATATTGCAAGGTTACCAATAAAAGACAAGTCCTGAGGGTAATACTCGAGAGCGGTTCCTCGGCTGGTAGCCGATGCCTGCTGCAGAATGTCACTCACGGAAAGTCACGATGCCTTGATAGGCTTCACAATTCCCCATCAGTTCTCCAGCTGCTTGGCTAATCAGATATTATTACCTCCTTTGTGCTTTCTTTCCCGACCCTCTCTCTCTCTCTCCCTTTCTCTGGCAAGGTTGCTGTAAAAGGACTCGGTAATGATTCCTATCTAAATATTTCACTCACGATACAAAGGTCTGTATTTTGCATACCGTGGAACTTTTGTTGCTTTGTCTTTTTGACAAAAAAGCTTCCCAGGCTTCTGGGAATAAATACTGATAATTGTACCCAGCCTCAGCACAGCATGTTGGATAGGAAACCACACAAAATTGCGCTCACATGCAGTGATCATTGAGGAGGGGACTTCAGCGCACCAGCACTGACAGCTCAGGTTGGGGACACTGTTTTGGGCTCAAGGTTCCATCTAAAGAACTTAGTGTGACACATGGCAGCTGCATCAGGCTATGCCTGCCACCTGGTTGTAAAATACCCACTCCTGCTGCATGCTGGGGCAGGGAGGAACATTTCTTTCTTGTCTCTGAATAAAAAAAATCGCCCAGGGAGTGGTAAGGTCACCGTCCCCGGAGGTGTTCCAGAGCCATGGCGATGTGGCACTGAGGGATGTGCACAGTGGGCATGATGGGGTGGGCTGAGGTTGGACTAGATGATCTTCTGATGGTCATTTCCAACCTCAGCAATTTGATGATTCTGTGATTCTACAGGACCCTCACCTTGGCTCATGGTCATTTGAACGTGGTCACTGGGCATGATGGGGTAGGTTGGGTTTGGACTAGATGGTTTTAGTGGTCTTTTCCAACCTTAATGATTCTGTGATTTCACAGCGCTTGCTGTCAGTCATGTTTAGGGTTGGCCTGCACCTTCTGCTGATGTTACACGTCTCCATTTGGTAGGCATGCTGCCATTGTTCCTCGAGAGAAGATGCAGGCCTGTGCTAAGAGCTTTCCAAAATCTCTCATTTAGATTTAAACTCCTGCTTTCTCTGTGTGCAGAACACCAATATCCTGCCTTTGTCTGATCTGGAAGGGAGTAAACTTCAGGTTTCCAAAACCAGGCAAATTGTTCTGATTTATTATTTTTCCTAGTTCCCTAACAAGATAAAGCCGGTGCCTTTAAAGCCCTTCGCAAAGGGGAGGTCCCAGCACTCGGAGCCCCCTCTCCTGTATTTGAAGAACTCTTTCACCACCCAACAACTGCCCCTTGTTGAGCTCTACTCCAGCCAGCACTTACAACAGCCCTCAGAATGGGGACTGGCTCAGTCCCCGTGTCCCTGTGCTGCACGTGGACATGCAACCCTGGTGCGTCTGCATGGCTCAGCCTGTGAACAAAGCGTCCCTCTCTCCTCAGGATGTGTTGGCTTGGGCACGCAGCCACGGCTCCCTGCTCCTGCCTGCGGTGTAGACAAGCCGAATGTGGCTTCCTATGGAAATGAGTGGTAAATTATTAATATTAATAACATCTATAAACAACTGGTGACAACTTCAAGTGGCTTATTGTGTAATACGCACAAGGCATCTGTTCATTATCATCTACAAGACGTTCCTGGTGTACTTAGCAGTTCACCCTAGCGCCTGCACAGCCTTGTTGTACTCTGAATTCAACACCTAGAGCTCTGCACCAGCCCAGCCCCATTCACACCAGAGCCCATCTCAGTGCCCGTGTCCCCACCAGTAGTGTCAGTGTCACATCACTGCAGCTGATTTCTGTACACAGTGATTGAATCAGTGGAAATTCTGTCTAATTCAGAGACAGCACACGTGGGGAAGCCATTACCTATCCATGCTGTGGCTTAAGGCAAGAGGGAAGCATCTTCCAGCTCAGCGCTAACCTTCGGAAAAAGGATGAGAAAGGGGAAAGGCAAATGGAGGTGTAGGTACAGGATTCTGCAAAGCACTGCCATACGTTTATTATGTCAAAGAGGGAGTAAGCCATGATGTTACAATTTTTCTGTCAAGGACAGTGATAAAAACCTCTCCTCACTCCAAGCTTTGGGATTTACAGCACAGGTTTCCAACCTCCAGAGGCTAATTATTTCAAGCCATCCTGCAGTGCACCCTGGGCAATGCTTTATGAAGTCACTCCGTTGCGGATGAACACCCGGTGCCTTGCCGGCCTCTCGCTGTCACAACGCAGAGACGGACTTCTACTCCATGTAGCAATTTTTAAAGAGAAGTGGATGATTTTTCAAGTAATTATTAGCAAAAACGTCAAACAGAAAGGCAGAGACTGGCGATCCCACTGAGAGGAAGCACTGAGGCAGAAAATCCGTGCCGGAGGATGCTGGCTGGCAGACAGGCGCTGCTCCTGACGCGGGCCCAAACAAACACATGGCTCCTCAGCCCTGGTCTTAATCTCATTTCCTGATCTGAGAAGGGCTTGGGAAACCCAATGCTTTCACAAAAATTGTTTCTTAATTGTCGTTGGCAACCTCATCCGCTACCTTCAAAGGAGCAGTTAATGGTATCTAAACAGATAGCGGTGATACCACAGTGAGCCAGGGAGCCGCTCCTGGCTCTCTCTCACAAAGACTGATTCTCAAATTACCAGATGTTTTCTTTGTCTTTGGGAAAAAGAAAAAAAAACAACAACCTTGAGGCCTTCCCTGAAGGAGGGCTGAGTTACAGAGGGTGCCATGGCTGAACAACACGCAGCACTGCACCAAAACTGCTGTCTGAGCGGGGCCCCACGGGCCATGAGCAATGTCCAAGCTGGACATTACTTCACTGCATTGCACAAGGAAAAGAAGAATGATGTTTGGGGTTAAACCACCAGAACACAGCCATGTAATAACCTTCTGTACATCTCAGCATATTATTACGTCCACCAAAGACCCAAACCCACAACGTGTCAGTGGGGAAAACAGTTGATCTTTCCCCTTCTTCTGCTGTCTCACTTCACTAACTTCGCAATTATTTTTGGACATTAACTAATCATTTTTATGTCTTTAGTAATGATACTCAAAGACTGTCTGCATAACAGTACTGCAAATGAATGACCAACAGGCAGTGCTCTTAGGACCAGATGGCACCAAAGCTGGGACATACCCTGCCTTTCTGGGGCTAGCTCCTGGGCACGTAGCACACAAACCAGAAACCTCTCCAGGCTTGGAGGGGGTTAAGGCCTACATCAAACCACATGACAACACCCCCACCAAGCACCTTTAGGAATACAGATGAAATATGCAGGTTACTCTGAAAGTAATGCCTCTTTTGAGTTCCATGCAACATGTACAAAGAGCACTGTTGCAAATTCTCAGCTACATTTTTCAACATAGTCACCACCATTAGCTGTGTCTTTTCACTAGTGTTGAACAAGAGCCTGCATGCTGTGCTCACAACAATCCTCATGGCCATCGGGAGCATGGCCTGCCTACCATGTCATGTCCCACTGCTGAAACACACCATCCTACCCTCACTGTGCTGACATCCACTGTCTGTTCTCCATAAATGTTCAGCAAGCATCAATGAATGTCACTGAGTGCCATCTTGTTCCACATGGAGGAATTCAGTGACACACCTTTGCTTCACATGCGCATCCATGTCTTAAAGGTCTTTTCCAGCCTTAATGAATCTATGACTCTCTTGGTCCAGCGATCCAGCAGGCTCCAGTATGAGCCTGCGTTTCAGTCAGGTCAAATTGGGTGTCTTGAATTTCTGGGTGTCTGCAGAAATAGCTGAGCCCACACAGCTGCTCTGCTCACTAACGGTGTCCTCGCTGAAGCTCATTCCAATTTTAGCAACCCAAATGCCAGAGGTGGTTCAGGTTGTAAACAGCAAGGAAATCCAGGCCAGGGAAGCCTTTTGCCATTTAAGCCCTTTTAGCTTGAGTTTCTGGCCACACTCATCAGACTGGTAAAGGGCTTATTGTTAAACAGCGGGGACAGGCTTCTGTTTTGATGATGAGTGGCTTTGATTCAGGGCAAGTCTGCTCCCACCAGACCCGGGCTTGATCAAAGTCACTCAAGCTGAAACACTGGTGTTCATATGGAGCTTTGTTTTAACAAATTGCTTTCAATTTATACTTTACTTTAGTCCTAAATTAAGCCTACAATGGTTCCAATTGTTGATTTTCTCATTACATTCAGAACTAAATAAAAGAGATTTGCAGGAGACTGTCCATTCCAAGCAGAGCATGCAGGTACCTCCATAGCTCCTGGAACTCCTAGAACAACCAGATACCTGCCTGAATGTCTTTGAGGATTGGACTTGTGATCAGCTATGAGTTTAGCCCTGAAAAATGATCTCTGGCTGGGTTGTGCAGGGCTGTTAATGTCTTCCTGGAGCAGCCGTATGTTTCTGAAGATGGCTTCACCCAAGCTAGAAGATGCTGGAGGACAACACCTGATATGTCTTTTTGTTTGGGGTGGACACCACGCAGAAAAGATAAAATATGTCCTGTTCTTCCAGCTGGCATGTGTCCTTGTGGCAAAATGTTGAGAAAGATGCCATGACTCCAGGCAGGATCTGATTGAGGGAGTGTCCAAGGAGGTGTCCCCACATTGGCACCTCTTGTGCTCCTGCTGTGGGACCACTGCTGCACTGGGAAAAAGAGAAAAGGACGATCCCCCCCAAGGTACAACCTACAGAACTTAGAGGTAAGGCACAAGGCAGCCAAGCAAAGAGTTACCAGTAACATGAAGTTGAGCATAATTGTTTCAACTGTCCACGAACAACTCAAATATCCAGCATTTACTGAAATCATGGGGCACGTACACTAATGTTAGTCATGGCAAATTGCCGAAAAACTTACTGGAAATCAAGGTGGGGTTGTTTTCTGAGGAAAATGAGCGATACCAAGACAGACCACAAGCTTTGCCCTAGGCATACATGAGAGTGTTCTGAAGGAGGGAGATAAAAAAAAAAAAAGCTAGACCTGACACAAGTTCTCTTCTCTATTGGTATGGTTCATGAGGAGAAAAAAGAAAAGTAAAGGCCAGACAAGGCTCTGAATCTTCACTTTATTCCAGTTTAGAAGTGAGAACAACATGCATTGAGCATGGCAAGGGCCACCCCCTAGGCAGCTGGGGGTCCCAGCACCCGTGACCCCCACTCACCTGAAGGCTGCCACATCTCATCCACTGCAGAATTAACCCAAGGTGAAAACTGGCAGCTGAGTCTGACTCCAATTCCACCCAAACTTCAGCAACAAACAGAAGAGCCAACATGCTTTGGCAGAGCAGCCAAGCAATATCTTACAACAGGAATGATCTCTTGGACCTATCTAAGACTTCACACAGATCAGTCTGATGATGTCTGGTGAAATTATTTTCGGGACTTGGGCATCGTTCTCTGGATAAAAGCCTCAGTATTGGGATGACACCAAAAGTCCTTGTCAGGATCATGATGCTCACATGCAGCTGACCTGAAAGGGGAAATACGCCCTTGACATCTGACCCTTGCAAAGGCAAAGGCAATTTTACTGAGAGCATGCATAAAATAAACTCTCCCTGACAGGGCTAAGGGAAGGGATAAGACGTGAAGTGGTTTGTGCTGGCCTCTGTTAGCTAAAACCCTTTGGACTTTGCTTGCACCTCACTGCAGAAGGCTGCTGATGCAAAGGGTGATATTTGCCCGCAATCTTTCCCTGGGAAGTAATTAGTTTCCATTTAGAGGGATGACAAATTGATCGGGCAGGAATCTCACTGTGCTCTGAATTGAAGCTAAACTGTGATAGCTCCAGCTCTGGCAAGTTGGGTTTGTAAGTCTGTCAATGCATTTTACAGTTTCAAAATTCAATCACCCAACAGCAGGAAAGACATTGCTTAAAAAAAAAAAAAAAAAAAAAAAAAAAAGAAGAAGAAGGAAAAAAAAAAAAAGATGATGAAGAAGGGGGGGAAGAGCCACCAAAGCTTACACTTCCTCCTGCAAGTTCATTATCGCCTCTCTAAAGCATGACGGTGGTGTGAAATGGGTTAGACGCACGGATGCCTCTGTTAACGGCCAAAGAAAAAAAAGTCGCACATCATTAGGAATGGAATAAACGATACCGAGGCACAGAGCAGAAATGATTTGATTAGCAATTTCCAGTTTTGAAAAGACCTGGAAGAGAACCAAATGACTATACAGAAGGTGTGATGGAGTTCTTAATTGCTGTAACTGCACAGGGAGACTCGATGATTTGTGACATATAATACAGCACAGTACGCTAATGCTAATAACTGTTAATTAACTGCAGCAATGATATACTCTCAAAATGCACATACAAGTTACCATAATTTCTAGATTAAAAGCTGCAACGTTAGAAGCCAAAGGCGCAGGGAAGGCGGCACAGAGGGAGAGTGGGGGGAAAAGAAGGAGGTGCAGAGGGAGATGGAGTGTTTTTCCTATTTTTTGAAACCCCCTTTGACTGTGGCTGACATCTCACCCGGAGCAAAGCGGCCAGAAAGCACACAGGAAAAAAAAATAATGCTCCTGCCGAAATGTGAAACGGCTCCTGAACGAGCCTCTCCCTCCAGAGCAGCAGTTATTAATTCTGAAAGGCTGCTGCTGCACCAGGCCATCTGGCTGCGCCGTAAAGAGCGCAGTGGCTGCTGCTGAGCTAAGATTCCTGTCGGCTCCCTCTCGCCCCGCTGACATTACTCACTCACAAATGTTATCGCACCATTTTCTCCCCCCATCACTGCTGTTTGTGCGTTGCTTTTTTCACTTGCAGGCGGCTCCTTGCACTGCCCCATGTAGGAAGTGCTCTGCTGGAGCTTATGGGAAGCACTGTGTACAGGAGATGCCCAGAAGCTGTTCCCATTCTAAGCAGTGTGCAGGGCTGGGAGGTGGCATCAGGAAAAGCTGCAGGTTTATAGCCTGCGAGAGAGCCTAGCGGGGAGCTGTGCAGTACTGATCAGCTGCTTGGAACTACTAGAACATCTTTTCCTTCAGATCAATAGTAATAAAGAAGAGGGGAAGCCAGGTATTGGGCGAGCAATGAGCAAGGCTGATCCTGTTGTTCCTGAAGAGCTGCAAGCCAGCCCAACAAACCCTCTGGGCTCCTCCTTCAAGCTTCTTTTGATCACCACAGACCTGCAGGTCTGAGATGCTACAGTCACACTGACTTTGTGCAACCCAACTGTACCAACATCACTTGTACCAACTCAATTGTACCCGTGTCAACTACCCCACAGATGGGAAAGCCAGGAGGCTCCATTCTGTCCCTGGTGCATCCCTTGCGGTGTGCTCCTTTGGCAATCCCCAGAGGAAACCAAGCAGAGAAATGCTTTGGAGGCTTCATATCACTGTGGGAGAATTTCAACTCTACTCTCTTTGGTGAACAGTGGAAGAGCAGAAAACAAGCAAAAATCGAGCAGAACACCTACATTTTATAGCGTCACTGCTCGCTGCTTTGCACGGGGACACAAAAGATGGCAAGGAGAAGAACACGAGCACAGAGCAAAGAGGAGAAAAAAAAAGGACTAACAGACTCGCTCAGCCTCTATATCCTCCGTGTTCGCACCACTGCGATGTGTTGAGAGCATGTGTGAAGTCTATCTATCATTTTAACATCAAAGTGCCTTGAAAAATATTAAGGGTAAACTTCGCTGTCATTCCAACATATGGCAAGACACCGAAATACAGACATATTCTGAAGAAACTGGAGAATTTGAATGAACACTTTCTTTCACTGAAGAGCACCCTGGTTCTGTATTTTCTAATTTTACATCCACCTCCATGACCTCCAACATTCTTTTCTAGTCCAGTTTCTTTCAGGCTAACAAACCCATCCTCCGTGGCACCCGCAGCAGCACTGAATGCACATGCATGGTGAAAAGAAACAAAAAATCCCAGGTTCTATCCACGTTCCATTAAAACAATTGGCATCCATTTACCAAAACAAGATGGTGTCATTGATCTCAGGCTCCTCCAGCACTCTGCCCAAATGTAAGTAGGTTTTCACCCTTTACCTTGGAAGCGGAATGATGCTGCTGGGCCAGCCCTTCCCCCTCCTCACCTCTGCTTCCTCTGGGGCTCCGGGCTGTCACATCACTCCCACGACCACAGCCTCTAAATAACATTGCTGCTTCTTTACCAGCTCACACAGAACTTTAAAACCGATTTAAATCTGAAATGAATGCTGTGAATATTGGTCCATACGCAAGTCAGACATTTAATAACCCCCATGGGAAAGAAAAGCTTCTGTAACTGCTCAAATGCATCCTGTGGGGATGTCAGCCTGGAGTGAAAGATTCTTAAAGACTTTCTCTGTGACAGCATCACACCCTCTGAGAGTCCCAGGTGCCATTAGGGGGGAGGAGGGGGCTATGGCACACTTGAAGAATGCGAGATTAATCAGCCTCAGGTACTAATGTTTTGCTTTCAGATGTTAAGGATGAGACGCTGAAATTGCACGATTTCAGGAAAGCGGGTGTTCATAAGGCATCGTGCAGCCTGCTCTATGCAGAACCTTATTTCTGGGGGGGTTCTGGTGGCCACGTGATCCCATGTACGATATGGGACCGGTGCAGGGCTATAGTGATATGGTGGGGATGGCTCATTTTATGGCAGAAAACACCGTTCACATCTGATGGGACATGGAAGGTAAAGGGGGTCCCTCTCAGGTCTTTCCCACCCTAAATGCAGGCTTTGTCACAGTGCTGCAAAAAAACAAAGACTCCAACAGGACAACTTGGCACCCGCGAGGGGGAATTATGCTTTCCAACTTGCATTTTTTGTCTTTGAAATGTTTCCTCCATAATTAAAAGCAAATTTTTCTTGTCACAAGACAGAATTCCTTTGTGCAGAAAACCGAAGCCAAGCCTATACATTACTTACTTCTCCCATTAAGCCTCGGCTTTCCCAGAGATTAAATGACTGATAAACCCTCCCTGAGCTGGGGCTAAGGGCAGGGCTGCCCTCTGAGCCCAAGCTGGACATTTCTCACTGCAGAACTGCAACAAACCCTGGGGGGCTGTGACCTTGTCCGAGGGCTTTCCTATTTCCCCCAATGCCCAGTGGCAGCCACACACGGGAACTCCTCGTGTTGGATATTAAGAAGAATTTCTTCTCAGAATGAGTGGACAGGCAGTGGTACAGCTGCCCGGAGAGGTGGCGGAGTCACCATCCCTGTAGGTGATTAAGGAAAGGGCAGATGTAGTACATAGGGCCGTGTAGTGGGCATGGTGGGGGATGGCTGGACCACACGATCACAGAAGTCTATTCCAACCTTAATGATTCTATAATTCTGTATTTCTGCACCACTCTCCGCAATGCAAGCCCTATAACCCAACCCTACCAATGACCACCACGTGGCTGAGCCCTACATGCACTCTACCAGGGCTCAATGCCACCCTTAAATCCCAGCTGACACATCCACACCGAGGGAAAACCCCTCTGGGTACAGGAGCACAGCCTGCTCGAGCCGCGTGAAGTACTGCATCCTTCACTCACTGCAACCACAGAGGTATTTGCCACCCCAGATGGAAACAAACATTTTTTATTAAGATCCGCTTTAACCAAAAGCATATATAAAACAAAAGGGAGAAATATTTGAGGTTTGTGGTGGTTGGAACCCGCGCGCGGAAAATTAATGCTTTGACATATATTTTGCGCTTAATCTTTTGTGGCAACTTTTTTACATTTGTAAGAGTTATGGATTTTAAAAGTCACAGCTAAGATTGCTTAATGAGCATTCACCACCCTGGAAGTGGAAGCAGGGCTGATGTGGTTTAGTCAGCTGTTAGCTTTATTGCCTCTCTTCTGTACTAAAAGTGACAAGTTGAACACATTATAGAGAGCTCAGATGTGTTATGTAGATGAAGCCTGCAGCAATATCTGCCTGCTCTCTATTATTTATGATGTCTATATAATACAATGGACTGAGATTTAAGCCATTGTGATGCAGTTTGTTTTCCAGGGTTCTAAAGTACAGCACATTTTACAGAGAATTGCATCTCTGTTACATATTAATCAAATCCATCTTACATGCAGCTCTTACACTGTAAACTAAAGGGAAAGAAAGATTAAAGCGCTTGGCTTTTCCTCAGCTGTCAAGGACTGGCAATAAAATAATAATAAGGGCTTCTAAATAATGTGTGTGTGACAGGCCTTTGCTCGGCTGTACAGTCCTTTATGGAGGTTAACTACAAAATAAGTTCCAGTGAGTGATTGAGAACAGGCGGGTGTGTAACGCCGTAACACCGAGCCCTGCATCCTTCTTTGCAAAGTTCATTTGCAGAAATTCACCCAACTCAGTGCAGCAAAGCTGTCGCTGGCCCAGGAGTACTGCAGGGCTGCAGAGAAATTCACTCCTTGCGTCCACTCCAAGCTCCTGCCCTTATGAACCCACTTCAGCTGTTGCCTATTAAAACAGAAAACTGCACTCTGGCAACACAAGTCGGCCTTGCTGGGCTTTTTATTATTATTATTATAGAAGTCATGGGAAAGTTGTTTTATTATAAAACACATAAAACTCTGCAGAGGGCTGTGGTTTTGGATTTTTCTTTTCCATCATTAGCTGTGGTTTCCAAGATCAAGAGGTGGAATTTTTAACAAAAGCCTGAATCACTGGAAGTTTTTAAGATGGTATGGATTGTGGGATTTATTGGATTTTAGTTTATTTTTTGGTGGCCTTTCTTCCATTGCCTTTTTCTGCCTTTACAGGTCCCTGCGCCCGCTCTGCCTTACAGCCCCTGGGCAGTGGGCTCAGTGTGCAGGTGGGCAGCACCCCCAGCTGATTTACAGGGAGCACAGGGCTGCAGGATGCAGTAGGGACTGTCCCCAGTCATGGAGAACAGGCTTGGGGCTCTGTTCCATGAGGCCACGGGTGTCCACTGGGCAGCCCATGCCCTGCCAGCTGCCATCACTGCCATGAAAGCATAGAGTGGTTTGGGTTGGAAGAGACCTTTAAGACCATCTAGTTCCAACCCCCTGCTATAAGCAGGGACACCTCCCTCTACACCAGGTTGCTCACAGCCCCATCCAGCCTGGCCTTGAGTGCTTCCAGGCTGGGGGCATCCACAACTTTTGGGCAACCTGTGCCAGTGTCTCTCCACCCTTACAGTAAAGAATTTCTTCTTAATATCTAGTCTAAATCGACCCTCCTCCAGTTTAAAGCCATTTCCCCTCATCCTGTTGCTACATGCCTTAAACAAAGTCCCTCCCCAGCTGTCCTGCAGCCCCTTTCAGGCCCTAGCAGGCCACTATAAGTTCCCCCTGGAGCCTTCTCAGCCTCAAATCTCTCAGCCTGTCCCCACAGGGGAGGTGTTCCAGTCCTCTGATCATCCCTGTGGCCATCCTCTGGACCTGCTTCAACAGCTCCATGTCATTTTGTGTTGGAGGCCCCAAAACTAGACACAACAGTCACCTGGGATGGGGTCACGAGGGCAGTGGGGAACCCAGCAGCCCCCATCCAGGTCTGGGAATCTTACCTGTAGGATATGGGGCTGGACAACTCAGTTCCAGATTGACAGCACTGTAAAACTTCATTGGTTCTGAAATCTGGGAGCTGCTGTTGCTGTGAATCCATCATAAAGATTTGGCTACTGGAAAAAAGTGGAAATTGAGAGCAGGAGTGGTATCCAGGGTGTTTGAGTGGGTCTGGCTCACCTGTAACCAAACAGTGACATTTGAGGGCCACTGACACTGGGGAAGGACCTCATGAAATCAGAGGGCAGAATCACTCCAAGCTTCAGGCACCATCTGTTTACCAAGCAGGGTTGGGCAGAACTCCCCTCCTCACTCACACCAGCTCTGCAGTCCTTCCCACCACCCCCTCTGCACAAAAACACCATTTGTTTCCTTGCTGATCTAATACACCAGGGCAAATTCAATGTTAGCTCTCAAAGAACTGCCTTCAAATGCTGTTACACACCTCCCATGGGGCAGAGTGGTACTTGCAGTACACTGTCATGAAAAGATGATGATTCCTCATATTTTCTGTTATCTCCTTTTGCACAGAGCTGTTGAAAACCTGGGGCTGAGCTTCCCAGCCTGTTTGCCACAGTGATGCCACAGCCTTCAAGAAATGTAGCTCTCAGTAACACTTCAACATACAGAAGAAACGAGCCTTCCTTATGGTGTACCAGCTTACATCTGGAAGTTAGCAAACAGGCATGAATGCCCTGAGCTCTTGGCTTGTGCGTTTTTTGTGTGTCTTCCAGTTAGCTGAACCTTTGCACAGTGCACTGTCAGACCCCTACTCCTGCTGTGACTGTGCCTCTAACAGCCACAGCTCCCTTCATGGCTGCCTGGACAACTTCCATGACACTGGCATTTTTCCTTAGAGGCTCTGAAATTCCCAGACTAGTGAGGCCAAGCTGGGCTCTGAGCTTCCATTTACAACACAGAACAAGAAAATGCTGCTCCCTGTGATTCCAAGCCAAAGCTGGACCGTATATGTGGCTCAACCTCCTCACAAACCATTCACATTAAGCAAGTCTCCATCCCATCAGGGATGTCAGCACTGAGCTCTTCCACTCTCTTGGAACCATCTCCCACCCTCTGGCTGCCTTTGGCCACATCCACTGGGACACAGATGAAGTCTCCCCATCTCGGCGTCTGATTCTCCCCAGTGAATGGGAAAAGATGCATTTTGGAAATGGATCAAAACTCCATTGAGGGGAAAAATGACCCTGCTGCCACCTCAGCAGCTCTGAAAGGTTCCTCAGCCTAAATATGGGCAGTTCCTGAAATGCAGCTTGGCATCAGAGAGGTGCCACACGAGCCCAGATTGGTAACTGGGGGACAGTCATGGCCGTTCCTGTGTAAGCAACTCTTAAAAGGATAAATTAGAGCTGGCCGGATAGAGGAGCAGGCCAGTTCCTTTTGCTTTACATGGAAAGTGGCCTTCGTGCCACCTGACACTCTGAGATCACTTCTCAGGCTATGGGAAATGAGCTGGGAAAACACCAGAGCAAACCTGTGGTTCACATGCCTACGCCAGGCGAGCCGTGCAGAAGGCAAAAGCAAACCTTTTACCCTCCTTCTCCCCAGCCCTGAGACGGCAGCACAGTGCTCCATTCAGCAGGGGATTTACTGTGGGGCTGGGAAGCACTCAGTGTCAGCCAGAAACCTGGCCTGAATGCACCTCCCTACAAACCCAGGCATGGACAGCCAGCAGTGTGTGCCAGCAGAGCTGTAACTCACAGCGCAGGTTTGCTGAATGAGCTTGGGACCAGCTGCAGCCCTTTACTCCCTCAATAACACACTGATATGGGCACATTTATTTTCCTGTTGAAGCAGCTCACAGAATAAACGTGCATCCCATCCAAGGAGAGATTACTGCAGGAGCAGATGTATGCTATACTGCAAATAGTAAACTTTTGGAGCCCTAATCCGATACAATACAATTTAGTTTCATACAAATCCTTTGAAGAAAGTCCCACGGAATGCTCTGCAGCATGGCACCCACTCACTGGCTGCAACACTGCATCTCAGTCCTGCCACCAACCCCAGCGGATGGGACTGAAGGTGAACCCACGCAGAGCTCAGGCAGCCATGTCTTCTTTTTAATTGGAGATGAACAACAAGAGGGAAGCAAATTTAATGGGAAATGTAAGGGCTTCCTGTTTTACACCCTTTGCTTTAAATCGTAGCTGGGAATCAGCACATGGCATTGCAAACAAAAAACGCCCCTCGCCGATTGCAGCATGCTGCAATCACTGCCTTGCTGGATCTTGCTGTAAGCAGTCAATAGCCCAGTGCTATGTCTTGCGCTGATTATTCAAGAGCCATTATGATATCAGTGAATGTCTCTGATTGCGTTTAATTCGAGTGCGCAGTATATTTTGAATTCAACTTGCTCTAGCAATCCCCAGCTCCCCTCCCCCACAGACCACGTAGAACCATGTAGGTCACATCCTGAGCTGCAGGTACCAACGGTGCAATGCCTTCCTCTCCTAGGGCCTTTACAATCTGTGACTGCTGCCCTGCCAGCGGGAGGGGTGACCCTGCATTTGTGCTGCTCATTGCTGCCTAATGACCATTAGGGACAGTGCGGGGCTCCCACCTGCTGCCAGAGCAGCACAGCTCGCTCCCAGCAGGCTCCTGGCACTGTCTTCTCTCCTCCTTGTGACTGGCTCCAGGTGTGCTCACGGCCCCCAAACAGCCTGGGAGGCTCTCAGGGCTGCAGTGACCATGGGGGTCCTGCTCCACCCACGTTAGCAAACAGGGATGAGGGCAGAGGCCGTGTGAACAGCTGGAGCTCAGGTTAAAGCCAGGCAGGTTAAATATGGAGGAACGCACGGGAACACTCACTCTATAGGATCATAAACTAGCTTGGGTTGGAAGGGACCTCAAAGATCATCAAGATCCAACCCCCTGCCACAGGCAGGGCTGCCACATTCAATACTCAACTGGGCTGCCCAGGGCCCAGTGTTGTGCAGGTCTTAACACGTGCATGACCTGCTCATGCATAACTCAGCTTCTTCACAAGCAGATCCCAGCCCTGTGCTGCGTTGCTCCCAAGCCATTGGGCCACAAATTCTGCCCCGAACTCCTATGCTCAGCCCCTTGGCAGTGTCTGCCCTGCAACCCAACCCCATGGTGCCCACAACCAGGCAACCAGCCCCCAGCTCCCTGCACACAGAGGGACCGAGCCCACACCTCCAGCTTCTGGTGCAATATGGGGCAGGGACCGCAAAAAGCAGCTCAGAGGCACTGGGAGGCCCTCGGACGGCATAAATAAGCAGCTCCCTGCCAGTCGCTGCAGCTGAGGCCGCGGCGTATCTGTATTTTCACACCAGCCCATTGTACATCTCTGCCTCGCACTTCCCTGGAACGGCAGCAGCCCAGCCCCGCACTGCAGTGAAGTATTAACTCATACTGAACACAGTTTGTCTCCGAGGACCCTCCCGGCCCCTTCGTCATCCTGTGCTGACATTTTAATCGCGCTTTTGTGGGAGCCGGCTGGCAGTTTGTCATCGGGAACGGCGCGGCGAGGGGCCAGCGCGGGCCGCGCGCCGCGGCGGCTGCCGAGGGAAGCAGCCCATTCTGACAGACTGAGCAATAATCTGAACTTACTGCGCTGAGCCTGTGGGACACCAGCCGGGCCGCTTTATCTTCTTCATTAAAGTGCGCTCAAAAAAAAAATCCATTTTCCTTTAAAGTCTCAGGAACAGATGGAGTAAAATTAATTGCGCCATTAAGTCCCGATAGACAATACCAGAGTGGTTTTCTTTCAACAGTGCATGTGTGTTACAAAGTGCTCTTCGTAAAAGGCAATTACTGCAACATTTGCCATAAAATAAAGGTTGCTTTAATGGGCAATAAACACAGGCTTCAAATTTTGTATGAAATGGGTCTCCAAAGGGCGCTGTTATAGGCAGCTCAAAGGCACAACTGACTTTAGTATTTCTGCTCTGGCTCCAGCTCAGCTCGCTCGGAGAACAATGATTTCCACCCTTGGATATTTTCTGATGGAATTATGCACGTGGTGCCGGCCATCCAGCCTCTGCCAGCCGGGAAATGGCGGGGCAGCCGCAGGGCCGGAGCGGTGCTGTGGGGAGGAGGGCAGGTGATGGAGAACAGCATCTGTCCTTGTGCCGAGCTTCCCCATGCTGCATCCCTGCCAACCCAAACTGCCACTAGGCTTGTCTGAGGTGAGGCCTGGCATTTATTTGTATTTCTTTTAAAAATCACTTGACAGAGTACACGTTGAAAAATGGATACCACGTCACTGCAAATACAAGGAGGAGACCATTCAAATGTGTGCGGGTCATTTTCAGGATAAAAGAGACAGTGACATTTCTATGCTTTTTGCTCTCCGGGCACTAAAACTCTAAACCAACCTATGGCCCACTAATTCCTAATCGTAGAATCACAGAATCATTAAGGTTGGAAAAGACCACTATGATCTCCAAGCCCAACAACAACCCACCCCACCATGCCCACTGACCACGTTCGAGTGACCCTGAGCCAAGCTCAGGGTCCTGTAGAATCACAGAATCATCGGATTGCTGAGGTTAGAAATGACCAATAAGATCATCTGGACCAATCCCAACCCACCCCATTGTGCCCACTGCCCACATCCCTCAGTGCCACACCTCCACGGCTCTGGAACACCTCCAGGGATGGAAGTGTCAACCCCACAGCCAGCACTTTGGACACTTGTGGCACACAGATCTCAGGCCCACAGAGCCCTCGGGCTACGGAGCTGGAAGCTTGGCCAAACCTGCCTGCCTTCCCCAAACCCCTCCAGCCTGAGCGTGGCTGTTCTGCAAGCACTATGTGTCCATGTGCTTCTGGGCAGGGAAAACAGCTTCCATCCAACCCAGCCTTGCTCAGATTTATTTGAAGAGGAGGAGAAATCATTTCAGTTCATTGTATTTTCACATTCCAGTAATTACAAAGTGAGCATGACATATAAATGATCCATTAATTGAAATATGGGCTCTATGAGCTCCAATATTTATAGTGTAAATCCATATTTAATTAAATAAAGCCAATAACGCTCATTTCCAAGGGAACATTGAGGCTTTTTTTTTCTAAGCGTGGCGTTGATGCTGCACGTGCTCGCCTCTCACTGACCCCTCTGGGCAGATCCCCACGGCCGAGTGGGGTCAGTGGTCCCACCCCACATACAGGGTCTCCTTGCATCCCACAGCTGCATCCCGCCGGCGTCTCAGTAATGGCATCAGTCAGCACCTCTGGCTGAGCAGCTTTAATCACCCACTTAATTGCCTTAATCGCCTTTTACATAACGAAGAAAAAACAACGCTGCAATTGTCTGACTCCAGCACGCGGTAACATCAGGGGTGCCACACTAATGACGTAATTATATTAATTGCCGGGGGCTAATGTTTTAAGATCTCAGAGTAGGAGGTGCTAACCCCAAAAACCACTGCTGCCCCCTGGGTACACGCTGTGACAGTATGAAGGCCAACGGCACAGCCAAGTGCAAAGACAACAGGCAGCAGTGCTCTGCGCTAGCAGGCACCAGACTGAGGTTTCATCATCCAAAACACCCAACTTAGGGCGGCACGTACAGGCGAAGAGCCCTGCAACCTTCTATCTCCAAGGGCTTCTTGTGCATTAACCCACACTGCCAAGGCACATTTTGCAAAAAGTTGGTGCGTTTGTCCCCAGCAAACGTCAGTGTGGAAGAGGTACAGCCCATCGTTTCACAGCTCGTATAAAACCAGTGGAGAGCACAAAAGCCAATTTAAACTCCTACCAGAGACTCTGGGTAACAGGGCAGAAGTGTAACCACAGAAATACACCTGGCCCACATCTAATCAGAGCTGCTCCCTTAATTCGGGAATGCACCTCTCAGGTATCAGGCAGTTGTGGCCATGGCATGCCCACCTACACTCAAACACCCCAAAAGCAGAGCAGAATTAGCACACATGCAAGGAACTCAATGACAGCATATGGAGAGGAAGCTTGAGCCACAGACTGGCAAGTAAGAATCAAGTGGACACATGTGAACAGTGGCATACAGAGGTCTTATTACTTTTTAACTTCTGTTTACAGCACTGCTATCTCAAGAACTAGACTGCAGTCCCCAGTATGAGCTGCATGAAATAAACAAGATGCTAAGAGCTTTCATGGCTCCTGAGTGCTAATGACAATTAATAATAAATGGATGTTGCAATAATCTATCTAGTGTATGGCTTCATGGTCATGCAATGCACTGCTTGCAACCCATGCTCCTCTCAGCAGTCTGAGTTATGTGACATGGAGTTGGTGACAAACTGAGGCATGGTGAAAGTTAGGGGAGTGCAATGGCTGTGACTGGGAGTCCAATAACTGCACTGGATATCCCAGCTCACCCCAGCACACCCAGCCCTTGCTCTAAGCTTTAAGCCCAATGAGCTTAAATTGCTGCCCACTGCAAGCTTTGCTTTCTGTTCCAGCCAAGATGCAGCGGTTGACTCCCCTTCTTGGAAGCCCAATTTGCCTGTTGAGCAGCAATCTGAGATGGTGAGAAGGCGTTGCTACTGAAATCCCTGGGCCTGACAATCTGCTTGGTTAGATTGAGGAGCTTGTTAACAAAGGAAGAAGGACAGGATCACAGGCGCAGAAAATAGAACCCAAATAAATCTGTGAAATTCTCCAGTCTCCATAAGGGTCTTCACCTCTGCTGCTCTGCATTGTTGAATTCATAGATGTCGAATTCTTTATCCCTAGGAAGCTAATTATTATGAAAGGTCAAAATAAATAGCTGCGCTTGTACATAAAGCTGTTGCTAATATAAAGAAGTAGACATCTCCGATTTACAAGCTATTTTGTTGTTATAATTACACAGCTCCTTTCGCCAGAGAGTTTTCAACCATTTGGCTTAATTATGAACTAAAGGGGGAGGGGTGGTGGGGGGGGGGTCAGGGAGGCACTGCCCTGCAGAGCTGTGCATCCCCAGTGCCTCAAAGCAGCAAGGTGGGGAGCAGAGAGATCAGCCCTGTGAGCTCCCCCAGCACTGCCCAAAAGGAAGGCGGTGGGGCCAGAAATTTGCCAGCAAAGGGTTAAGCACAGCCCATTAGAAACGTCCTTCAGTTCTGTGTCTGTTTTTCCTTACAGAACATTAAGCTCAGTGGGGCAGTCAGAAACCCCTGTGGTGCCCCCATTAAAAAAGATCAAGTCGCACATGTCGATATCACAGCTTCACCCATACTGTAATTTGTCTGACAGCAGCTAATGCTGCTGGTGGTGGCCAGGGAAGCTGGGGCTGCCTCTTAGGAGAGACCCAAATCCCTTAAAAAAAGGGTGAAAAAAAGAAAAAAGGGGAAAAAAAAGAAGAATCTGTGGTCAGACAAACAGCTTAATGACATAAAGATGCAATCAGCTTTCTGTTCCCTCCCCCTGGAAGCAGGATAAAGCCTGGCACACTACAAAATAATCCCTGCAAAGGCACTGCCGGCGCTTGGACAAAATGCTGTGGTGTGCTCAAAGCATCCTCCTCTTTTTTCTCTTTTTTTTCTTCTTCCTTTCTTTCTTTTTTTTTCTTTTTCTTTTTTTTCCTTAATGCCAAAGGCATTAAGAGAGATGAAAACCACTCTGTTGAGCTAGGTGAAACGTTAATCCGTTGGCCTTACTTTGCTGGGAAGCCAGGGTTTGAATGAGGCCCAAGGCATAAATGAAATGAGTTTAGTGATCTCAGTTTAATTCTTGATAGGCCACAACAGGCCTGGCAGATACAGAAGATACAATATTAGGAAATCAACCTCTTTCAGGATTGTTTTTTTTTTTTCCTTCCAGCTAATGAGGGTCAGGAGAGAATTAAGAGAGGAACTAAAACCTTCAGCCACACTCACAGCTCTCTGTTGGAGTGCAGGAAGGCGAGGAGGCGCTGGCTCCCCTGGGCTGAGGAGCAGCACGGAGGGCAGCAGCAGGGCTGATGCATGGAAATGTAGGACCTGGCCGAGGTGCTGGAGCACATCCAATGACACCTCAGCAGATTCAGAATCCAGCCTCCAAAACTGCTCGTCAAGGGACTTGGAATAGTCACACCCGAACACAACTACTGCAGTGCTGGTAGAGCCAATCCTCGTGCTGACAGAATCTTGGAACCCAGCGATACCTGGATACCAACCACACTGCGGTGAAAGGAAGGAAAACTGAACAAATTCCCACTCCTTAACAAGGACCATCCTTAAAAACAAACAAACAGGACAAGGAAGTTGGGTAAAGAGACTGTTCAATAGAATTAATGTGAGGATTTTAGTTCCTTCTGGACTTGTTGCAGCAGAGAGATACAGTGGGTGAGGCAGGGGGAAGGCCAAGCCTTCTGAAGAGATGGATTTCGCAACCACCACCTTCTGGTGCTGAGAAAGATCATCTTCTGAGAGGGTAAGGTGTCATTTTTTCATTCTCATAAATGTAAAACAGAGAAATAATAAGAATAAAGAAGAATGAACTGATGAAGACTGGATAACAGGGCATCGAAGAAAGCTTACAGCAAAACAGAGAAAATAAAATACTTTTTTGTTTGTTTGTTTTTTCCAAGTGTAGTGATCAAGTCCCAGCTTTGAAGATCTCACCCCAGTGAGATGACCACCACATAAGATGAATTCCAGCTCTGCTGGTGATGCTGAGCCACCACCTTCCCAAATCTTTATGGCTTCCTTAAAAGCCTCCCTGTCACCTACAGTGGCCTGGTTGCTCCTCCTGTCCCCACTCTCCCATACAAGTACAGCACACCCTGCACACCCCAGCCTTGCCCACCATGCACCCTATGCCACCCTGCACCCCTTGGCAGCCAGCTGGTCCAAAACCTGATTCAGGGATACCAGGTACAAAGCCCAGAACTGATGAGAAGAAAAGCTCCTCAGGCTGCTTTTACTCCAACGACAAAGCAGTGGATGGATAGCCTGCAGGGCCAGGCAGACATAAATCCTTCTGGGCGCTGTCTCGTTTCACCAGACAGGAATTCAATCACCCAACTCACTACACACCAGGGTGGCAAAATACATCTTAGTCCTGATGCCTGTAGAAAACAAGTTCTTCTCTTAAGAGGTGGTAACAGTGACATATTAGATGTATATATATAACCATCACTGTTACAGAACTGTGCGATAATGGTACTCCCAACATGGTAGCCTAATGAATCCTTAAAATGCTGTCCAAGGCCAGAGATAGAGGCACTAAAGCTGGTGGTGGATGGCTCCGTTATCACCGTATCCACGATGGCATGAGGGAATGGAATCATTTAGCTTACAAGGTAACAGGTACCCAACAGGCACTCTTGGCAATGCATTTCTACTCTAAAATGCCTTTTGTTGGCATTGGGAAGTCATTTCTGAACCAAGCACACCCCTGGGCTGCCTCCTGCCATGTCTGGCAGCACAGAGCTGGACACCCACCGGCCCCAGCAGGGTCACCAGCTCCCCACACAACACAATGGGGAAGCTAAGAGCTAAGAGGAATCAGGACATACACATTCCAAGCTACAGCAAGGACATACTCTGGGTTGTACCACTGCAGATCTCTCTGCTGCCTCAGCCTGTTCTTTTGCTCTTTGCTTCGCCCAGGTTGGCATGTCGTTAGGCTTCAGGGAGACACAAAGTGTGTTTGACTAAAGAACAGAATTTGCAGTTAACAAAAGTGCAATCTGCACTGATAATGTATTCCTGTGCGTAATGGTCTGAAAGTACGATATTCATGTACAAGCTTTCTCAAAATCATTTATTAATGGAAGAGATCATATAAGATATTGCTCCTTAATATGCTTGAAAGACTCCCATAAATGCACAGATTTCATTCCCTGCTCCTTCCATGGGCATAGCGGAGCCCAGCCGAGCTCTGGCTGTTGTCACACCAACACAGTCCTGCCCCAGGAAGGAGAAAATCAGGAACATCCCAGCAAGAAACCAGCTCCAGGGCTCTGGGAGCACGTGAACCACAGCCCCTGGCTGTCACATCATGCCGCGTTGCCATGGAGATAATTGCAATGTCATAACTAAAGGCTAATGTCAGCACCAGGTTTTACATGGAAATGATTGGATTGTATTTTTAATTCACCCCCAAATTACTGCGACTTCTCCATCAGGAAGGAAATGGGAATGGTGCATTTCATCTTTGACATTAACACTGTGCACTTTGCAGTTTAGGATGCAGAAGTTTTTACAGATCTGCATTTCTTTGGCAGTATATTTCCAGGTGTTCCTACACGCATTCACAGTGATATGGAAGGATAAATACAAAGCTATGCATACACAAGCAATAATACGCCCACATTTTATGATGTATGTGTACATCTACGTTGTTCTCTTAACCTGAGACTTGCTTAGTGGCACTGTTTTATTAACAATATTTATCAGAAGTTTCCAATGCTCTCTTGATCTGAGAGCTCTTATGTTGCCCTAGTACAAACACATGAAACAAAATGAAATTCTGAGTTATTTTCACACTTGCTCATCCATGCTCTTTGCCCTCTGTGCCCAAACCGGTGTATTCCAAGCTCCCAGCTAAACCCTGACCAGCGTGGGGCCAAAATATTCCTGGTCCTTGGAACCAACTTGGGGACCAACTTCAAAACAAATGAGGCTCAAACAGCTGCAGTCACTGACCACCAACACCAAAATGTAGGGTGGAGGCCAACCATGCAGTAGGATGTTCTGTACCTGTGCAGCACAATGCAGAATCTACACTGAAGTAATCTACACTGCCATCAACATGTGGCATGCAAAATCAAAAGAGATTAACCAACCGACCAACCAACCAACCAACATGCATCCCTCCAAAATATTTGCAAAAGCGGAGAATGAAAATGTTCATCTTAACCTGTCCTGAATAATATCATTCTTTGTTAGCAAGAAATTATTTAGTTTAAGCTCATTACTGAGAAGAATGCTGGACAGCTCAGCCCATGGATGGACCTCCTCCAGGGTGCACAGAAGTCGCTCTGCATGAGACTTTCAGACCAACCTGGACAAAGCAGCATAAACTGTATTGAGGGAATTGTCCTGCGGGCCGGGAAATGGACTGGATGATCTGATAGTTCTTTTCCAACTCAAAATTTACAATTCACTGATTCAACTTAAATGGTTCTCATGGTCCACTTGTTAGTGTAGCAGTTAACACAGAGGCTGCTCTCCCAGTGGCCCTGTGGAGCAGCCCGACACCTTGCAAACACAGAACTACATGGAGAGAGAATTTCTCAGATCCAGCAGCTTTATGGTTTCTCTCACCAACTCTTCCCTTTTACTGCCAGAGATACCCAAACAAGCAGCGCCTGCTGCTCCAGCTCAGGGCAGGCAATGGCTGCACTGCTGAGTATGCATGGGTCCCTTCCCAGGCAGGGGAATCCCACCTCCAGCAGAGCTGTCGCTGTAGGGAACTGCTAACAGTACCAGGAAAAACAAAGAAGACAGATGCAGAGAACCTTGGAGTAAAGGAAAACTGAAACAAAGAAGAAAGGAAATTCTCTTAGAAACATTTCTATTTTTTGAAACTGGCAAGCTTGGGTGTGATGTATATGGAGGAGAAAGGAGTATGAAACGACCAAAATGTTTGATTTGTTGACATGATTGCCTTTGTCCTTTGTCACATTAAATGTCTTCCCTGCCTGAAGTCAGTTCTAGGAGACAGGAAGCAGTGTATTCTCCAAAACCTGTAATAGTTGTCTTTAAACCATGATGGTTGTTCAGATCTACGATAGCCAGAATCTGAAGATGTGACACATGAAATGCTCGCTCATTCCAGAATTTAATATCAAGGAACTGGCAGCACACTGAAGATTATTATAAGGAAGAACACATATGAAAATATACTGCATTGCTGTATTACGAGAGCAGGATCACAGCTGGGCAGACAAGCAAAAGTCAGCTCTGCTGGAAGCAGTGTGGCCCAGTTTGGAAGAGCCGGCTGTTATAATCGTAGGCAAATCCCAAGCTGGCTGTGGCCAGCTGCCTTCAGCATGCTCTGCTCTGTGCCACCATATCCTGCTCTGCGCAGGGCCATATCCTCTCCTCTTTCCTCCAGTGCTCAGTTCCAGCTCCAAAGCCCTCAGTCCCTCCCCAATCAACACCAATCGCATCCTCAGGAGAGCCAGCATCCCCAGTCACAGCACTGACGCTTCTGCCCCACACAGCATCACTGAGAGAGGAATGAGCACGTTAGAAAAGGAAGCAGTGAGGCAGTGTTAAGCATATGACCGAAAAAGAAGGCACAACAGTGTGAAAGTCAGTGAGCAATAAGTAAGCCACACTTCCGTAATTTCATAGGAAAATCCTTGGGGCACAGCCAGATTCTGAAATAAGAAGGCTGTATTTATAGCAATCAGCTTGGTTTGACATATTTCCCCTAATATGCTAAATTACTCCTTCACTATCATCATAACTTTCTCTCAGTCATTCCTCAGCATCTTCTATCAGGCTGCCCCAGCAGCACTTACTGAGTTTCTCCAGCTGTGACCTTTTTCAAGACGTGCTGATGGGGTGAGGAGGCATGCCATGGATGGCCATCAGCATGCCATCAGCACACTGCTGGCTTCAAGCAGGGCTCTGCTGGTCCTGACCCACATCCCTTCGTCCCCTCTGGGTGCTCCTCCAGCTCATCTCGACTCATTGAGGTCCCCAGGGATGATAGGGCTGCTCTTCTACCTGCTTTTCTGCCCATGAGGAAGTGGAAGAATCGTCCTTGAGGACCGACAGCTCATCCACGTCCCATGATCTTGTAGAATGGAGCCACGAAGCAAAAGCCCATCAGGATGCTCCAAGTCATCATCGAACCCTCAGCTTCAGGAAATGCTCCATGGGCAATTCGGACAACACAGACAATCCACATTGCATGGTCCACAGTGATACAAACACACAACCACAAGGCACACGTCTATTTGCTCTTATTTCCCATTTGTTCCATGAGCCCATATCCTTACACTGGATGTCCTCCTCAGCCAGCCCCCGAACAACAGCCACTGCTGAACTGCACAGTGGTTGGGTGCATGGAAATCCCCGGCTTGTGCGAGTAACCCGACTGCTATTCCATCAGGTTCCATCGTGACAAATCTACTCAGCGATACCTTTAGAATGAGCTCCTCAGCACCGTGCTCTCCTCGAAATATTAAGAGATAACAACACGGTTCTGATTTTGTTGAGATGAACCACCTGCATTCTTGAGCATAAATACAGGCTTCCCCTGTAAAGCCACAATTGGAGAAAGGATAATGTGTTTTTTAAGAAAATGGGGGGGGGGAATCATGCTTCTTCAACCTTTTTTCCTCCCGCTCCTCCGGTGCTTGTCTTTAATGAGCAGCTCCAAATGACAGCTTTAATCACTGCCTCTGGCCACTGAAAGAGGCCGCTAATGATAGGAAAGAACAGAGGACCATTTGCATCAATCAGCTCCAGTCTAAATCACTTTTTATGATAATGCACCGAAGCGAAGAAGAACGTCTCTGATGTCTCCTGCATGATGATGTACCACCGGGCTGTCTCCTCATCTCAGACCTCCGCATAAATCTCTGTGAGATGCACACACACCCACCCCGCCGCTGCCAGTGCTGGCCCTCATTTTCTACACCATTAATGATCTACCACCGGGGTAGAGTCAGGAGAGGTTAAGCAATCAGTTCATTCAGTTCTCACTTTCTGCGGGGATGCCCACTGCTCCCGAGCAGGGGAGGGGACGCGCTGACAATGCCTGATCTGTCAAACAAATACGATTTAGGGTCTGCATAATTCCTGGCTTGCAATTCTTTAACACTGGAGGCTGACGTAGAAAAAATGTTGGGCCAAACGCAGAGGGTGCTGCCTGCCAGAGGATCACACCTCTCCTTCGTACGAAATCTAAAGGCTGCTCAAGCTTTACTCGTGGGTATGTTTTATTGACACAGGAGTGCTTTCAAAGAGACTAATCCCATAAGTAGAGATTACCCCCACCCTCCGCAGAAGGGCTTATAGGATCACGCCGCAGCTCTGCAGCACTAAAACAAGTGCTGAACTAGTCCCTATCAGGCCCAGCCACATGTCATAAAGAGTACGACTTCCAAACACTCAAATACTACGTTGGGAACCTCAGCAGAAGTGCAATCTAAACTGGGTGTAATGGCCTCTGGCTCCTGGAAGATCCCAGCACAATGCCCTCGGCCTGCTAGCACTGGCTGGAATGACCCACAGCTGTCTGCAGGCTGCTCGTGTCCATTGGGGCTGCTGGGAACTGCTGTCCGGAGCAGCTCTTATGGGATGCATAATGCCCTCCTGCTGGGCCATGTGTCAAAACAACCTCATGCTGTCAAAGTAAACTAATAGATGCACCATCAGATCCACCAGACTCACGTGGGATGCATATAAACGCGCAGGGCTTGCTTTATTATTCCTCTTAATGAAGGGAGAAAAGAGAAGAAGATGCTAATTTAGAGTGATTCTATCGCCCCAACTGGCATAAGGCTGGATGGAGGAAATGACACCAATCTCACCAGCAAGCACTCACCACAGCCAGTCCCAGCCCTCCAAGCAGAAGGCCACAGCAGGCAGTGCTGAGTGTTTGGCACTGGGGGTGCTGGGGGCCAACTGGTCCCAGTGGCCTGATGCTGGGCCCACGAAAGGGATCACAGTGACTGCAGCAGGCTTTGCAACAGGGCCTTTGCAAACTCCAATAATAACAAAGAGAGAACAGTACACAACAGCTGTAGCTCTCCTAAGCCTTTCTTTTTTTGCAATGCTCCCCTTGGAGGCTTTATTTCATTTTAGTATAATAAACTTCAAAAGGTGTATTTGATCTGCCAGCATGTTTTTCACTGTCCACCAGGAGTTCATTTCAGTTGTGCAATGTAGCAAATACTGTACATTAGGTTAATTTTCATTTCAGCTGTACAACATACATTATTGTTTCACTGCTTGGCTTAAGTGAACTCCTGGTGGATGCAGTCAGAAGCATACCAGCAGATCAAATGCACCCTTTGAAGTTGGATATAATGAAACATCTTAAAAAAAAAAAAAAACTAGTGAAGAAGACAAAAATGCTTTTAGAAGGCTTTAGAATACCCTGACTTGTTTGGAGCATTTTAATGTTTTGGCTTGTCTATCCTAGAAGCAAGCAACTTGATCCATCGTCCCTGCCAGCCTCTACTCCCAGCAGAAGTCACGAAGCAGAAGAAGTCAAACTCTTTGCTGCCCTGCTCAACTTGAATGAACTCTGGGTGGATTGAGAACCATCTCAGCACATGCTGCACACAGTGCCTTTAATGAGCATGTGAGGAAAATGGCAAAAAATACAAAAAAAAACCCCAAACAACAACAACAACAAAAATCATCTGAAGTCACTGTGATTCAAAGGCAGGACTGGACTCCCAACTGGGATGAACCATCTTCAGGTTCTTGAGGAACAAGCTAAATTTCATTGCAAATCTGAGCAGAAAAAAGGCAGTCTTCGACGATATCACCAAGAAGCACCACTCTTGCCACAAGTGCCCCAAGAACCCCCTCCCTTGTGGGCTGCCAGTCAGCTCTGTGGAATGATCCCTGCTTTCTTCAGCCTGCAGCTTACCCTGGGTCGTATTACTGAAGCATTAGAAAGCAGAACCCATGCTAAAGTACACATGGGAAAGGCTGGATCCTCTTAAACCAACTTTAACACCAGAAGACGGCCCAGAAGCACCACATCCCTTCTAATACACTGCTCGCCTTGCAAAGGGGCCAGCCTGACCCCGATTAAAAGCAAACCTGCAATTCTTCTGAATTGGGAACCTGTAAAGCTTGAGATTACATAGGATTTATCAGACAGGATCAGGTTTTTATAATAAAACAGCTTCACTGAGAAGTTTGAAAATACTACAGAAGAGCTCAAGGGCACACTGAGGCTGCTGACTTCTAATCCACCTGCACTTGGAACACATTTCTGATGCATCTGACGAGGTCAAAATGAGCTGTGCATCCATGGTGTGGGGTTATTCCACACCCATGTGCACGTTCACCAATAAAAACAGCCAACAGCCCAGACTTGTAGGTCAACAGGCTCCAAATAGCTCCATCCTTCTGTAGGACTCCTGCTGGGAATCGGCAGAGCTGTGCTTCTCTCCCAATATCATCTCAGTTTGGACAACGTAACCCCATGGAAAGGAAGGAAAACAAGATGCTTTGCGCATGCCATTGGCTTTAATGCACCTCACCAGCACAGATCCTCAGTTAGAAAATCTCCCACAGCTCTTGGTTGACTTGGAACAAAACAGTGTTGGACTTCTGATGAATAGCTCAGCTCAAAATGCACTTGGAGGCTTTTCCTTCAATTTCAACTTGGAGTAAATAACCTACAGTGAAGCTAATTGTATTGAAAATTCAGAATATTGAGGAAACGTTACATGTGATAAATATTTACCCTAAAGGAATTCAGAGGGAGTCTCTAACAATTTATTTCTAACCAATATCAAGTAATATTAAATTGCAGGGAAAATGCAGCCCCAAACCCTATATTTTTCCAACTTGTACTAATGATCGTTCTTTGTGAAAAATGCCAGACAACAACATCCTTTAACCACACAGCCACATACAACAATGTGGTTTTATATTCTGTTTCAGCATATTTCATCCTAACGTACTTTGCAAAACAACGGACTGATTCTGCTTTCGCGTACACTGGTGTAACTAATTAGACCCAACTAGAATTACTCCTGATCCTATTCATGTAAACAGTCTTGATGACTTCAGCGGGGCTATTAGTGAGAATAAGGACTCACACAGAGTAAGGATTTATAGGCTCAAATCCTCTCCATTTGAAGCCTTGGTAAAATGCAGCCAATTCCAAAATTCCAACAGAAGGAGAAAGCTGATCTGCGCAAGGCCAGAGAGAAGAAAAGAAGAACATTTTGGCCAAATAAACTGGGAGAAAAATCCCTCTTTGAAAGAGCCATCAAAGGCAGTGAGGTTTTCAGACAGAGCACCCAGAAGGAGACTGGAATTCAGAAGACACGAGAAGCCTCAGCACCCCACAGCTTGCACCAGGAAGGGTACCTGAGAATGTGCTCAGGTGCACGGAGCTTCTACCTGAAACTAGTGAGGGCAAGCATGGAAATTTCAATGGTTTCATTCAGAGCTGGGCTTGAAAATTCAGATCACCTTCATGTTTCAAATGAGCCAGGTCATCCAGTCTTATGTAGTGCCTGAATTCAGTCTGTTAAGCTAATGCTAGAGCGGATGATCATGAAATAAAAGGTTCTTCTAGAAAAGGAAGGGGAGGGGGAGAGATACATTAATCACTACCAGAAAACATCTGTCTTTAAATGAGGTGGTTTTGATCTACACTGTTTGTGATGCAAGAAGAAAGCTTTGCAACCCATATGACAACCAGATCTTCATTTTGTTGGGATTAGGGGTCAGCACTGGGACCGGGGGAGGGAAGCGGGCAGGAGAGCCCTGTAATGAATGCCAGGACACTCACTCCATAAACACAGCCTCCATAACACGAGCCACAAACCCCCTGCCACAATTTCTGCTTGAGTTCTAACAGGACAAATCAATTAGAAGTTGAAGGCTTTATCTTACGAGCAGATATGTGAGAAGTTTCTCTTCAAACACCCAACCAGACCAAGACCAGTAATGACACAACTGAGCTGCCAGGTCCCATTCTTGGGCTTCAATTATTAGGTTAGAATGTCTAAAGAAACAAAGGGAAGAAAGGGAAAGTCCTTTACCCAAGAAACAATTCAGAGCTCATCCTGCAGCAAGTGAAGGACATCTTGATATGGAGAGAGCAGCACTGTGATGCCAAGAGGACTCTGAATCAGTTGCTCATTGCATCTCCATCTCACCTCATGACCTCAGCTCAGCCAGCAGTGCTTCAGAGCACTCCTCCACTACAGCTGCAATTGGCTTCCTGAGCTTGCAGGAGAGAGCAGCTTTAAAGCATTTTGAGATCTTCAGGTAAATGGAGAAGTATCTTGGGCTGCACTCCCACAAAGGTACGTGCTTGCTCAGTCACAGGTTACTGTCTATCACAGGTCACTGTCTGTCTGCCTGCTATTCCAGAAAAGTGCATTACCCGTGCAGGCTCCTCCTGCCCCTGGATTACACAGCAAACTGGTACTGGCAAACATGTTTCCCCAGAGTGTTTTGTGTCTCTCCTTCCACAGCCTTTCCTTCTCTCCTTAGTTCAAGAGAGAAATATTGCCTTAAAAGTACTTCTGTGTCATGGCATTTTTCCATACCTTCTCACTGTCTGCAAGGAATTCAGAAATCAACCCTAAGAAAGGGAAGATTCAGATCCCAGGACATTGTGGTGAAGTACAACAAGCAGCCCATGCAGTATGCTACCTACTGCATCATGAACAAAAAATCTGCATTACAAGGGTAGCAGAAGTTTATTTTTCCAGTAAGACTGACATGAGCACCTGACAACTTGCATTACAATGAACACCTTATTTTAATGCTGTTTAATATTGCTCCTCATCTTCAGCAGGACACAGCACTGCACTAGGTAGACACCAGTAGGACTCAAGCACTGCACAGGCTATGTGAATATGCAGCTCCCTCCCTGCTTTTGTTCCCCATATACTTTTACCATACACAAGAGTGTACAATTACAGTGGGTTTAATTAATCCTCAGACTATAAAGTGACGGTGAGAGGAATGTTCAGCCAGTGGAGAAATGCTTATAGCCACTCCCAAAAGAGATATCAGGACCCTCTGAAGCATCTGAAGAAGGAAACTCCCCAACATCTACGTGTCTGTGATAAGAAGTGGGTTCCACTCACCTGCCTGCACCCACCATGAGCCAAAGGGCAGCACAAGGCATGGAAGTGTCCAAGCACGCTTTTCAAGACACCATCCCGGCATACAGATGTGGAATAATAGAAATTCCATGAGCAACACTTTATTCCAGTGTACCTCTGCTCTCCCAGCTGATGGGCAGATGCTTGGGTTGCACACAGTGGAAGCCAGAATGAGTGTTGCCACTTTCATTCCATGATAAAGGTGTAATGTTTCATTCTGGGGCCCGGACACACAGTGGTTACCCATAACTTTCTCACTTTGAGCTCAAGGCTGCAATGGCATGCTGTCAGTGGGTTTACATCTTTAGGTCAGCTGGAAATTTGAGCTGGAGGGAAAGACTGCTGCCTGCTTATTAAGTGGTGTGTCACAAGGAAAGCTTATTACAGCATCGCTCTGAAATCTGTGTTGGCTTCTGATTAGTTTTCTGGTGGAATTAAGGTTTTGGTTTTGACCTACAAAGCCCTGAATGCTTTGGGCACTAATTACTTAAAAGCTCATTCCTCTCTCTCTGCAGCAACATGACAAGTTGTGGTTAGTGGGTGTTCTTGAGCTGACAGTCCCTTGGGGGTTGTCTTCATTGCAAAGTTAACTTAAATAACTCAAGTCCTATCAATACACAGGAGCCCTTAATGCAGAGCCCAGACATGCTCTTTAATTCTCTCATCAAGGGACATAAGTTAAACCTTATGCACTGCTAACACTCAGGCTAATGTGACAGATCCATCACGGGAACAGAGATGCTGAGAGCTGCCTAATGCCATCGTGCACATCTTCCAGGTTCCCAAAAGGACAAATAAGTGCTGCCAGCATTAACTGGGAAGGGATTCATGAAGTGCCTAGGGGTATTACTACCCAAAGTGGTTACCCTGGACTAAAAGGGGAAGTAAAGCAGGAGGATCACAGTGCCATAAATGCAACTGGAGTGCAGGTCGCTTTAGTTAACGTGTCAGTGGAGCCCTAACAAGGCAATAGCATAACTCAGGTGGTGCTGGTACTTACCAAGGCAGCTTTTGCTCTTACATTTCCCAGTCTTATCAGACCTCCTAGGCTCCCTCAGCATCCACCTGATAAGGGAACGAGGACGGCTGGTTACAGCAGCTGCAGCTGCCCAGCTCTTTCAGCTCCTGCTGTTAATTACAGGATTCAAGTTTTAAGATGGTTGGTGGGTAAGAAGCTAGCTGCAACTTGTATCACTTCTGCACATTTCAAACCCATAACAATGTATTTTCTAAGTTCCTATGGCTTAGGCTGGCCTCTGCTGCATTTACTTTAAGGATGAATCAAAGAAGAGATGCATCCATGCTGGCCATACTGCACATACCATGAAGCAATGCTAATATTTGAAAAACGTGCCCTCTGCTCAGAGCTTCACCATCAGACCCTTTCCCTGAACGTGATGCTCAGTGCACACCCATCTGCTCAGAGCAGACTTCTAGTGCTGTGTGTGCCTCCAGGTGCCCACCACCAAAACGACAAGGCGGGTAACAAATCTTTGTTAAAGACTTCAGTGATGCAGTGAAGCATCACCTAAGGTATCACCTGCTGGGGATCTCCTGACATGAGCAGTGAGCCCTCAGGAGATGAACCCATGGGAGGTGAGGGTAATTTCAGACTGAGACTCAAACCTCCCAACACAATCCCTGGCACACAGCACAGCGAGAAACATCAACATCTATTCCAAAGAGACAGCTGAAGAAAACCTATTTAAGATGTACCTGTTCCCCCTGGTTTGAAGCTTTGTTTCCAGCACTGCTGCCCTGTGAATTTTCCATGCTTCATGTGTTTTGCAATTGATCCTCTGGGCTCCCTCACTGAGCGCAGAGGGCGTACACGATTTTTCCATAATAAAGAGACCTTTAATAAAATATTAAAAATGCATGAGTAACAGCATCTCCATGTTCACCAGCGTCCATCACCTCTGCAAAGGGAACTCTGAGCAACAAATCCTAAGAGCGTTATGATCCCCACTTTCAGGACCGTAGACATTCCTTCTTGGTTTTTAATTCAGTCTCACTCCTGACATCACTTATTAGTCAAAAGAAGTGGTTTAAACCACATCCTTCAAGAAAGAGAGAGAATGTTACTTATGTCAGTGGATTCTGCAAAACAGTTTCTATACACAAAGGCACTGACTCCTCATATCTGGTATTTCTAGGTTTCTCACTGCTGAACAATATCCTTTCTCCACAGGTTTTCAATCCCATATATTCATAACAGAAAAGCCTGCTCATTTTGTTCTCCTTTGTTCCCAGGTCCAGGGCTCTGCTGCTCCCATGCTGTATTAAAATCAGGTTAACCTGCACTTATGTCCCAGAGTCCACTTCTTCATTACACAGATGTCACATGGATTTCTAAATTTCACTGCTCCAGTTCTGAAAGAACCAATCTCAGCAGCCAAGAGCTGGCACTGAAACACAGGCTTATACTTATTCCAGTGCCCTGCATCATCATCTGGTTATTTAAAACTCTGTTCTGAGACACTGAACCCAAGAGGCCGAGACTTTCTGCTTAACAGGACCAAACAGACTCCACAACGCGTTCTGGGATATCCACTTCTGCATCATTATTGCTAATCATTATATGTATTTTGTAAAGCATCTATGTCCCATACGGTACCACTTTCTCTTTATAATATGTAGCACACAAGTGTAAATGGAAGCAGCTATGGCACAGAGCACAGTGACGGCACTTTCTTTTGAAAGTAACTTTTTAAGTTTTCAGATCACGCCACTGAAAACCAAACCCATTTGAGGTTGACATCTTTGAGCCTCCAGGCTACGGCTGTAGCTTCACGTTCTGTTCCTCATCACATTCCACCACGATTTCTTTGGCAGCTGTGAGTCCACAACGTTTAGAAAAACCTCGCCAAAAATTCTGCTTTCTCAGTGTGCTGGACCTTGTTCCAGTTCTCTGGTCCCTTCTAGATAAAACATTATCAAAAATGCTGTATAATTACACAAACTCTTAATTAACTAAGAATTTAATACCTCTCCAACGCTTCCATTACCAACAGTAATGCCATTCAATCCGGACAATAGACTTCCACATATTACTGAGCTCCTAATTGTTAACCACTTTCCTAGTTAATAATTATTAAATGCAATTAGGAAATACATTTAGAATTCTGACGTGGCCATGAAGTTATGATTCTGTACCCACCCAGTGGGGAGGCAATGGCCAGAGAGCTGCTCAGCACCTTACCTGGGAGGGCACAGGGCTGCTGCAGCCTGCATCCTCCAAGTCCCTGCTCTATGTGCAACACTTGGTTTTCCCTCAAAAAATTAAAGATCTCATAAATAAGCAAAGAAACACCAAATTTCCAAGTCCTGCATCATGAGTTGGAGCACAGATGTTTACATCTTCTGCACCCCAGCAGTAACTCGATCCCCAACCCAATGTCACAATTCAAAGCTTACTATTTGCAGAAGACATTTAGAAGGAAGGAAAGGCCTGGGGGTGGAAGGAAGGGCATATAATTAATTCCTTGCTCCGTCCTATATTTCCTCATCCCTGCAAAAGGTTCACTATAAACTCAATGTTATTGCCTTGGTATGCAAAATATTTCATGCCCAGCCTCCACTGGAGGAAATGATGCTCATTGCTATTAATGCAAGGACTAAAACGAGGAGCACATTAACGAGGTGTCTGAGTAATAAAGAAAATACAGTGAGAGATGTGCATCTATGTTGTGTATTTGTGATGCTTCAATTTCATTGCAGGAATAAATATACCCCTCCTGTTTTAGCTTAGGTATAAGCACTTCCAAGTGATAAGGAGGAAACTCCCACTATGGTCAGGCAGTGCAAACTGGGTGTTTCCCACTGGAATCAAAGGGTGAAGCCACCACAGCAGGACACGGTCATACCCTACAGCTGCACACCTCCAGTTGGCAGGGCATTACCTGCTCCAGGCTCACACCCAGTGCTGACACTGCAATCGTGGTATTTTTGGGAACACTGCATTGGTAGAAGCGCTGAAAGAAGGAGAGAAAGCAGGGATGGTCACTGCACCATCTGCCTTGTGAAAAGGACCTTCAAACAACGCAGGTACACAGGAATGTGGTGTAAAAAAGACCTGCTTGGGTTTATTGGATGGAGAATAAGGCTGCTTCTTGAATCAATGAAATTCTCCATGCGAAATGGAGGCTTATTCACCTTTATATACTGTCATTTAATAACCTCCTAAGTGAAGAATTTGAAACCAAGGTAATATTGAACCACGTTTTCCCATTTCCTGTCACACACGGCTTTTCTGCTTTGCTAACTTTCAGACGCTCGGCTCATATTCTCCCCACATCTTTAAAGGTCATTGCTCCCATTGGTTGGGGCTTTTGCTGGATAGAGAAGCAACTGCAGAAAGGCAACTGGCTGCCCAACTTCCTTCCTTCAACTCTCTTCCCTCTCCATGAAAAAAACAAGCAGGCTGGCGGTGTCTCAGTAGGGAAGGCTCAGAAAGGATTCTGGAGGCATACAGAGTCTTCAACAGATGTTTCAAAGCAGATTCACCATTCTCAGTGAACACAGGTTTCCAACTGATACGTAGGAGGAAGCCTGAATAAGCTCAGATCTCGGAATTAAAGGTTTTTTGTTGTTTTGGGTTTTTTTTCCCCTAAAGAAGAAGCAGTAGAAATGCCTGCATTTAGACGGGGGAAATGTGCAGGAACCAAGAACAAAGCCCCAAGAAGCAGAGCCTTTCAGCTCAAGCTGGTTTCCTCACCAGAGAGAGTTCCAGCCTGCACGTTCTCATTTGATGCAAATTTCTGTCAGTAAAATGCTACTGGATAATAGATAAAAGATGGGCTGTGATCTGATGAAAAATGAAAGCTTAAAACATGGCTAAAAGCTCCACAAAAAAAAAACAACCCCAAAAGCCAACAACCAGGAGAGAGCCCTTCTGGAAGACCACCAAAGACCCACAGTGCAGTCAGTGCTCCCACCCCACAAAGCGAGGTGACCCAGGACATCGGCGTGTGCATTTGTGTCACTCTGCAGCACCATTCCATTGACCTCAGCCAAGTGGGGCTGGTCTGTATAAAGGGATAATCTCACAGCTGTAATTGCATGTCTTTTCCTATCTGCAAATAGCGCCCTTAACAGTGCAGTGAGATCTTATACACACTACGAAAGCCCTGTCCTAGCAGCAGCAATACCACCTGCATAGATTCCCAGGAAATAACACCTTTATATTCACAGCAATACACCGCTCTGCATTAGGCATAACGTTCAGCCAGATTCACAGCTATTGTTTTCATGAAGTGAAAGCGCAGGGGAGGTCAAGCAACACAGGTGCTACCCAAGCCCATGTATTTCATAGCACAGCACCTCTGAGTCATACAGCACTTGTGTGAAGACCTGAGGACGGGATGCAATGGCACTGTTCTGCTCTACCAGCTTTCTGCATTATTTGCAGAGCTGCTGTGCTTCGCCCCGCTGCAGCCAGGGTAAACGGAGCCCGTGTGACCACAGCACTGCAGCCATCCTCGAGGCACCTCATTCGGGAAGATGGGATCAGTGTGCTGCTAAATTAACAGCTGTGAGCAGCGCGGAGCGTTGGGCCGATGTTCAAGTTGTTTAACTTTGATTTTCACTCTCTGTTTTTATCCCGAGCAGGGCAGCGTTCCAGAGCACCAAGGTGAGAAATGCATTTGTGCTCTTCAGTGACTCTGAATAAGCAACAATCACTTCTTAAATTGAAATCTGTATCAGCTATTTCCCAGGAAAATGACAACACAGAAGAGATACAGCCGTAGTCCTGGAGTGTCCGTAAGTATGGATTTGTGGCATGGAAGGGAGAGGGGAAGCCAGATCCATTCTGCACCACACCTCCCAGGTTCGTGTTTGCAAAGCAGAAAGGGGATAAAAAACTTCCCTCTCCCAGCCCACCATCCTAACCAGAAATCCCAAGCTAAAAGCCCATGTGGGGTTTAATTAATCCATCCGCAGAAAGCCATGGCACTCCAGTTGCTGGTAGAGATGCAGATTTTTCAGTGTGGTCGAAGCTTCATTTATGATTTCAGTAAAAACTCCTTTTTTTCCCTCTCTCTCTAGTTAAAAAATGAGCCTCTAGCTACAAATTGGACGATTACAGATAGTATTGTAAAGCAGCAGTAAAAAAGTGTTAATGAGCTGCAGGATATCAGAAACAAAAAAAGAAAATATTTCCCCCGCAGGCCAAACAAAATTAATTTTAAAAATTAATGTAAACCACTAATGCAGCAAGTGCCTCCATTAAATTACGGGGCTATGACATGTACAATGCAGTATTTTTGCCATTGAATTTGTTATCTAAAAGGTGTTCATTGTTTATTATGGTGTGAAAAGCTGTTTTCCTCCAGATAGGCTGGTTCATTAAGAAGTTGGATTCTTGCCACGGCCCTATTTCTTAGCAGTGAAGCAATGCCCTGTAGCAAAAAATGCAGAGAGCGGCGCTCTGTTTAATATCAGAAATGTAAATCAAAAGACTCCAGTCTGCTTTTTAAATGGTTTTTGGTCTTTACAGAGATGCAATTCACCCCCAAAATACTTCACATTGCTGGCTGGTCAAAACCTCTCTAACAAATTTCAATTCTGTGGAATGACGATCGTAACAGTAATCCCCGACAATGAAGGGTTTGTAAGACTTGTAGTGCTGCTGCTTCGTGCATCACGCTGGAACAGGTTTGGCTTTAAGAAGGGAAAGACACCGGCGTTTGGCTGCTGAGGAAGAAAATAACGTTCTGAGCAGAAACAAGAGAAGTAGGATGAAAGAAGCGCTTGGGATTTTTAATGCAAATGTCACATAAGCACACAGTGATACCCCTGTCTGTGCTGAAGAGTGCCTCTTCCAGCAGAGACCCCAGGGCTCTCGGCATCAGCGCTGAGTGTGAGACCTGCCCAAGGACAGCGCAGGGAACAAGAGCCGCTTTGGCTTCTTGAGGCTGATAGGAAACATTGGAGCTTTCACTTCTAGCTAACGGTGGGGAGAGAGGAAAGAAAATCTCACCAAAAGCCCTCTATTGGCATATAAAAAATTACTCTATTTAGCAAAATTAGATATTTTGTTGGCCTTCATTTATGAGCCAAAACACCCTGAGGGGGACTACTTACCAACTTTAATTAGTCATAAAAAGCTTACAAGTGCCAGGGGAGCCAGAACTGCAGTCCATGGGCTAAATTCTGCACTCAAATTACATCAGGGTAAGCCTGGGTTGTTTGTTTCTTCAAAGAAGTTGCTTTGTGCTTTCCACAGGACAACTTCTTGGCCTTGAAGCACACCAAAGACAGGAGACTGCACTGTGAGGAGCGCATTGGGAATCTATGGCTTGACCAGGTATGAAACAGATTGCTGTTGGATTTGCTTGAGGCCAGAGAAACCAGGGATTTGTGGCTATTTGGGGTGGGTTTTGTTTGGTTTTTGGCTTGATACATTTTGCAAACATCTAGTTCCTAAGAGTGCTGTTTGAAATTCAAAAAGCACATCAGGATTTGTTCAGTAGCCAGCAAAGAGCAAGGGACAACAACAACAAAAAGAATTGTGATGAAAAACAATGGGTAATGATGGGTAGTAAGCTCATTTTCAAGGTGCTCACCACGTCCTATGAAGAAACATAAGAGTGCACCCTGGCATCTGTCAGCTTGCCCAGACCCACCTTTAATTCCTCTGCCACTGCACTGATTGAAAATCAACAGCAATGAAGGTTGGTGTCTATCTGTGGAATTCTCTGAGATATCAGCACGTCTATCTTGTCTGTACTGTAGCTGTATTAGTTTACATAAAGCAGTAAGACAGGTATACATATATGGAACAGACCATAAGCCTTTCACCAGAGCTTCTTGTGAAATTTCATTTTGATTCTCCCCAAAAGAAACTTCACCAATTTTGTCAGAGGTGTTCAGCCGTTGGCACATGGCTGAGCACCCTATGGATATGATGAACACCCATGTATGCACATTAATTCAGCACAGTGACTCTACATAATACATGCTTTGGCAGCTCTGCAATGCTTAGATGAAAAAAAGTATTTTTTCAACAAAAGGAAAGGTCAGGAAAGTACAACAAGCAAGCAAACAAAATGACTTCCAGCCTACCCCATTAGGCAAAGGTCTAGATGCAAAGGTCATTTCTTGACCAATTGTCTATATATTTATGAAGCAGCACCTTTTTTTGCTCTAGCTATCAAGATGTTCGCATTATCCAGACCAAAAGGATGAGGGGAAATGGCCTCAACTTGCACTAGGGTAAGTTTAGGCTAGATATCAGGAAAAACTTCTTTACAGAAAGGGTTGTTAAGCTCTGGAATAGGCTCCCCAGGGTGGTGGTTGAGTCACCATCCCTGAATGTGTTTAAAAACTGTTTGGATGTGGTGCTCAGGGATGTGATTTAGCAGAGGGTTGTTAGAATTAGAGTAGTATGGTTAGGTTGCAGTTGGACTTTATGATCTTTAAGGTCTTTTCCAACCTGATTCTATGATTCTGTGACATATAAGCCCCATTTGCCTGAGACTTACACACTGTAAGAGCTTTCTGAACTTCAGCTTGCTACAGTTTGCACGTGTTAATCTGAATTTCCTCATCACACATTTCCAGGGACCTGAACAAGAAACTTCCAGCAGCAGTGCTCAGAGAAGGACCAAGGGACTGGTCTGATAGCTTTGTGAGTGTATCGATCCCCGACACAGAGTGCTGCAGCTCTCTGCTAACCAGGTGGAAGATGTTAGACAGACAGACAAACAACAATAACACATTTCGGAGCACAGCAATACAGAGCAGCATCTTGTTATTTTAGCCCCCATTGCTTCACTGATGAACAAGCATGAGGAAACCCAGGCAGGGTGTTACTTGATGTGAACAGAGTTAAATCTGATCCCAGTTTACACCAGTAAGAACCAGCATTTGGAATTACCCCAGACTGACACCTGAGTCTGAGAGCAGGCTGTATCCTGCTGGCTGCACGGCCCCTGTGGACATGACCTACATTGCTGGAATGAGAGGTGTAGAAGAGGCGTTTGGAAGTGATGCTCCTCTATTAGCTAAGAGATTAATTAAGACGCTGCTGGGCACCTCTCCAGTCAGGCCCGGCCGTTAATGGCCATTGATTTTTTTTAAACAAAACGCACAAGTTTAAATGACACCAACTCCCCAACATCTCCCTATCCTTACCTTCTCCTCCCTGCTAGCGGTTAACCACACAGGGGGAGGGGCAGGGTACCATCTCCTCCTTCCTTTGCCGGCGGCAGCGAGATCAGGAAATTCACTGCTAATCACTGCAGTTGTGATTTCTGATTTCAACTGGCAGCACGGAGAATTGAACTCCGCTCCCCTGAGTGCAGCAGGCTGCACGAGGCAGGCCTTGAGCTTGTTAAAACTGTGGTGCTGCCATGCGGTTATCAATTTTAAATTAATCTCTCCCCCCATGTACGCTTATCCTCCCCCACCATCTCTTAAAGTGGCTGCTAAAAATATAAACTCCAGGATACCTCGCTCTAAGACTTAACTAAGTAAAAATCAGGATACTGTTAATTATATGTTTCCTCCAGCCCCAGCACCTGGAAAAATGGATTTCTGCACTGTTTCGGGGATTTGCCTAATCCACTTCCTGCAGTAAAGCCAAGCACGGCTCTCGCCGTCTCAGTGTCCCGCCACGCAAATCCTCGCTCCCGCTCCGAACCCCCCCAGCTGCAGCAGGAGAAGCAGGGCTGTCTGCATGCGCCTTCCAGCTCCGTGCAGCGTGGGGCAGGAGCAGAGCAGAGCCCACCGAGAGGCAGCAGGGGGGAGGCAGTGGGGCTGGAGGGGCTCTGAGAAGCAGCTGGTGCAGAGCAGGGGCTGCACCACCGCCTCAGCTCCCAGTTTGAAAGTCTGCGGCGGTAAGTTTATAAATGTCTGCAGGCTTCAGCAACCGGCTTGGAATCTATAAACCTCTGAAATCTGTTAGTACTTTATTTGTAATGATACTGCCAACAGACTTCCCCCTCAAAGGTCACGGCACACACTCAGCATTAAATTGCAGTACAACAAATCCTCAACTATCCATAACCTACAAAATGATAGGGGCAGGCGGGAAGGGGAGACTGGGATAAAACAGAAAAAGAAAAAAGTCTAGACACACTTTCCTAAAACTCACTGGGGAGTCATTTTAAAATCACTTTATGAGGAAATAATTGAGGTTCTATATACAATACTCCCTTTTAAAAACGAGTAACACGTCTGACAACCTTCGAAAGTCAGAAGGCTGTTGTATAGAAGAATGGTTCTCTGTTTGAAAATTTAAATACTATGTGGCCCTGATTCATAAACATTTAAGATTTTATAAAGCTAGTGGGAATAAAAGAGCGAGAAATGTAAAGCGAGCCAGAGCCAGCTAAAAACCTCCCAAAACCAAACTGCCAAGTGAATGAAAACCACCTCGGCAGTTGCATCCCATTTTCCTTACTCTGTTGCACACCAACCCAGAACCCTGCCCCTTCACCACTCTGCTGAATAAAACCTGGATTGTGTCTATCGCACAGAACAAAACCATCACTGTGCACATCACACACCACAGCAAGCTACGCTCCTATCAGAGTCAATGTATTTAGCAATATCTCCCTCAGTATGAGCATACGTACAAGGAGCCACTTGAACAGAGTGACAGGGAGGATGGATCCTGCCACCTCCTGTGCACTGTGGGATGCACACTGGCCAGGCAGCATTTGGAGACCACTGGCCTTCATCACTTGGTCTCCATACTCCTGCAACCAGGAGCTTATGGCATCTATATACTTCAAGCGCAACATAATATACCTGGGAAAACAAACAAACAAATTAAAAAAAGCAACCAAAATAAAGAAAAGAAAAGAAGAAAACACGGTATTCTTATGTCTCTCTTTTTATGTTATTTATGTCAAGGCTGCTTCTCCACACCATTGATGGAGACAGGTTCACATAGGGGAATCATTCACTTCCCCTCACAACAACCTACCTTAGTGGTGGTAGGACAGTGGGCAATATTGGTGGTAGGTGGACGGTTGGACTAAATGATCTTAGATGACTTTTCCAACCGTAATGATTCTACACTACCTTGAAAACTCTCAATTTTTCCCTGACTCCAGATAAATTCAAAAATCATCCCTCGAACTGTAGACCCAGGAAGAGCCTTTGAGAACTTCTGACCCAAGCCCATGGTTCACCCACCACGCCAGTTTTGGCAGCGACTGGGTTCTCCCCAGACATCCCCATCCTGATTCTCATTGTACCGAGTTTGCTGCTCTACGTTGTGCCACCTGGCTCCTTCCTGAACCATCTCAGCTGCCTTCTTGACCTGCACACCCCGCTGAAGAACCGAGATCAAGAAAGTTAGGCCTACTGAGTGTGAAGATTAGTGAAAAAAATCCACACAGAATGACAATGAGGTAGGGGCATCACATACTTCTCACATTAAAATTCAGGAGGTTTTCTAGTCCTTCTAGCCTTGGTGCATTTGCATAGTATAGGGTCAGAGAGACATCGTGATTCCACTATAGCTGCACTGTTTAAAGGGTCATAATGGTGACATATGAAAATAACCCAACTCTAATTGATACCCGGGCTGCTGGCTGTTGAATTTGAAATTCCCCCTGGCCCCATTTCTTGTATGCTTAATGTACAGTACACTCAGCAGCAGATGCCAAGAAGGCAGCCTGTCTCTCAGTTGCACTGATGGAGCTTTAAAGACCATTGCTGGATTGTTCACAAGATGTCCACCCTACTTCCCAAGCTTCTGAATCTCTTAGCAATACGCACTGAGGTTGTAAATATTTGTGGAGCCTGCAAATTATTTAATTGTGTATCCCAATGGTAGGATCTTGTGAGAAGAACTTGAGAAGAAAAAATAGATGTTTTTAAATTTGGGTTTCTTGTTAGGCTTTGTATTTTCATTGCTTCAGAGGTGGAGTTATGGCTCAATCTTTGTCAAGCGTAGCAGAGATGTAAGTGTTCGTATTAAGATCTCTTCTGCTTTTCTTGCTGCTATCAATTCCCAACTCATATAGACAAATGGCAGTTACAAATGATATCTAATTCCTAGTTTGGGCTCAGTCAGCCGTGACGAAATCAACACAAACCATATTTCCTAACAGCAGCTCTGCAGGTCTCAGGACCACAGATTTCAGGGCATCGAAAGATTCTTGGCAGAAAACAAAGACCAGATTGCTTCGCTTATTTTTTAAGCAATGTAACCTCTGTAACAAGAACAATGCTGGCTAATTCCACTCAGAAGAGGGAAGGAAGACTACCTGAAGAGTTACAGCACGGCAGCTATAATTGCATTATTGCTGCACTGATCATCACCTTCTTAACTACAACCTCAGTGGCACCTTCCGTGATTCAGCCCAGGTTCAGCTCTGGGACAGGATAAAATAGAAGCATTGTTTACCAGAGTGTCATTCAGGCAAGAAAATCATGGAATTCTGATGAAACCTCATCCCATGAAACTACATTGCTACTGTATTTGCTGGTGATGCAGAAATGAGGAACTGCTGCACTTCTTTGCAGATCAAGACCAAAAAAAACCTATTAATTATTCTCATAATATTACCAATTCTTTTAATCATAGAATCATTTAGATTAGAAAAAGCCCTTAAGGTTATCATGTCCGACCATCCATCTGACCGAAGTCCACCACTACACTGTAACTGCCATATCCATATGCTACCACTCGTATTTTCCATCTGTGGAAAACCAAAGGGATGAAACTGTCACCCAGAAAAGCAGAATGAAAGTCATAACAGAGGAACCCGGGTACCTCAGAGCAGCCACACATGAAGGAAAGTGCTGGAAGTGCTGTTGCACACTGCAGCTACTGCTGTGCTACTGTTCTC
>JAPSGF010000022.1:4417584-4442584 GCA_035772895.1 Perdix hodgsoniae
CTGCACCGAACTAGAGAGACAGAAAGTAAATCTATAAATAGCAGTTCTGCTTGTCTCCATGAGCCGCTGAAGGATAACCAATATTGAACAGCAATGTTTAGCCTCTGAAACTGGTGGAATACAGCTCCTGCCACATCAGAAGATGCTAAGGATGGGAGGGAAGGGCATAAGAAGCTGTGTGGGCAGTTCAGTCGCTATCCTGGCAGCAGCAATGGCTGTGTTTGCAAGGAGAAGCAGCATGCAAAAAAAGTTCTCAGTGATCAGGACACTGAAAGCAACACAGCTCAAAGTCACCTTAGACGAAAGTCATGGAGTCCAAAGTCACCTCTGTGCAAAATGCATGCAGAACGCCAGCCATTCCCTGGGGAACACTGGTGCTCAAAGAGATGCTGTGATAAGAGAGCCTCTCTGTTTGATACCTATTAGAGACACAAATCAAATTTTCAGGCAGAATGGTTGTGCTTTGAAAGCCACTCGGAGGTGGGGATGCTGTAACTGCAACTTCTGAGGGCTGTGGGGACAGCAGTGCTCAGTTATCAGACACTGAGGAGTCGTAGAAGACCCGTCCAGCAAACAGCAGGTGTATCAGAGCTCTCAGAGCCATCCATCACTCTTAAAAGTTTCCACTGATAAAAGGAGGATATCTGAAAATTAGTAAACAGCTTTGGAAACACAGCCCAGAGGTGGAATGGAAAGTGGATCGTAAGTCAAGGCAATAGGAAACCGGAATGGTGAGAATAACATAGATCTCTTATCGCTGCTGAACTGCCAGGTAATACCAGAGGCTACTGCAGGCAAAACAGAGGTCCATAAAGTTCTAAGATATGTGAAAGCCCTGGGTAATTTCTGCAGTAGAAACTAGTAGACACCAACTTCTCTACGGTAATTCTGAACTGGAAAGGGTCATCTGCTGCTCTTTGTCCATGGACCATCAGGAAAGAGCAGCAGGAGCACAGCTATTCTTATGCTTACTCTGGTCATGACCAGCTGCAGCCTTGCTCTGGATCTCAACACATCTCAAGTCAGCAGAGGCTGCCCCAGGACATCACCACTGCCTCCTGCTATGCTCTCCAGGAGGACAGCAAGGAACAGGGGCTGCTCTGTCAACATATGGCACCAGCAGGCAAGTGGCCCCAGCAGATCCAGCCTGCACCTCCCTGCGTGCTGGTCTTTCATTCAGGCTCTTCTGTTCTCCGCTCAGGAAAGTATGGAGGCTTCTCCACACTCCACCATGAAGCAGTAGCCAAGTGAAACCAAAAGCACAAAGCAAAGACTCACCTACACAGATCAACTCTTTACACTGAATAAACTATGAAAGGATATAATTTTTTACATTGCTAAAACACTAAGAGCCTGATTCAGATAATTCAAGGTGTACAAATGTGGCTGTCTACTTGAAAACCAGTTCAGGTGATTGAGACCAGTGTGACACCAGAAGCCCAAGCAGCCAAGCATGGACCATCCATCCCCACACTGCTCCTGGTGCAGCTCGGGGCCTCTGAGCCTCTGGTGTGCCAAGCTGGGCACTGATGCTTGTCAAAGAATTACAGAATCCTAGAACGGCCTGGGTTGCAAAGGCCCACAGTGCTCATCCAGTTCCAACCCCCTGCTGTGTGCAGGGTCACCAACCAGCAGCCCAGGCTGCCCAGAGCCACATCCAGCCTGGCCTTGAATGCCTGCAGGGATGGGGCACCCACAGCCTCCTTGGGCAACCTGTGCCAGTGCGTCACCGCCCTCTTGTCCCCATGGATTTGAAAACAGGACAAAGATGATATTTATCCCCTGAGAACTGAGAAACAAATCAAAACCTTTCCAGCCCACAAGTTTCAAAATAGCAATTTACTGGTACCCGAGTGTCATACTTCCCCTTGGCTGTAGTGATGGATTTCAGTAACAGCCAAACACTTTTACCAATGTGTTTTCCTCAGCTAATTCAGCACTTATAAGATGCTGCTCAGCAACAGCCCTGGCAGCCAGCAGCTCCCTCTGTCTGTTCACGTGCCCAGCAGCACTGGTATGACGTGCCCAGTTTGCACAGAGCCCAAGAGGGAGAAGCTGCACCAGGGAGGTTCCCAGCTCAGTAGATGGGTCCCAGCACTTTCCAGCGTCCCTGCCAGGCTGTCACCCAGGCAGTGCCATGCATACACCTGGGCTGCACCCCCTGTATGCAGGCATCAGATGGCAGTGGATCTGCACGTGGCTGCAAACCTCCATCACCAGCCCCCAGAGCCAGCCAAGGCCCCCACGGCTCCTCATTAGTGATGGATTCTTATTTATTTTGTGGAGTCAGGGGCTTCTGCCGATGGTGCAACACTCCTAATTAAAAGCCAACTTCTTTCGTAACCTACAAAGTCCTGTTTCCACCTCTGCCCAAAGAAGCAGAGAAATGGGAGCCCTTCCAGTGGCCTCGCTTGTCCTCCATTTAAAGGCAGACTTCACAGACAAAGTGCATTTTGTTTTGTTTTGTTTTGTTTTTTTAAAGACAGCATAAAGCAGCAAAGTTTGAAGGACATCCAACATTTATGCTGTGTGCCCACTTGATATCACAGGGGACTCTCCACAGGAGCAAAGGTTTTCTTAATAAAGGGTCTCATTGGCCGGTTGGATCAAATCATGTAGACACCGATATTTTGCTGCTGGCAATACTTTAAACCCACAGTTAGGCAGGTGTAGAGAATGCAGTGGCCTTGAAACTCTAGCATGGTTTATACATGGTATACACATCTTTGAGGATTTGGAGAAATCTACAAGGGATCTAATGCTTTTCCACCTATTGACATTTACAAAGCAGTTTAAATCATGCATGAGAGGCCTCAGGCACATGTAGTTCACAAAACACAACTCTGTGCTCCCAGGGAATTTAAGCTGACCAATGCTCTTTATTAGAACCGACAGTGAAAGACAGCTATTGCAAAACCTCTACAAGAAATGCAATGCAAAGATGACAGACTTAATGCCAGTGGATATATTATGCAGATTATCCAACTCAAGCCTTGCTTGTTAAATAAGTTTCATGCTTTCCTCACTCCCACTGCCTCTCTTAGGTAATATCCTCCCTGGCTTTATCATGGGAGCTGTTCCCTAAATTCCTTGATCAATCATCTGCTTTCCAGGACTTCAGACATGCTGAGTTAGCTCTGAAGATAAGACAGAGATGCTTAACAGTGGAAAACAGTTAAACCTTTTCACCTAACAGCACAACAGTGCCACGCACATATGAGATTAATACTTTAAAAACTTAACAGCTATTTCGCTGATGAAAGAATAGGAGGAATTTGAAGGAATCCATCATCTCTGACAAGTCACCTTGAAGCTGTGAATTCCCAGTGCAATTTAATTTTTTTCAATATATGCGTTTGCTATGTACATACAAATGAAGAACAAAATGCTGAGATACTTGCTCCAGTTTTGATCAGCTCTTAATTAAATTCTGAAAATCTCTAATACAGATTATCTAAGAATCTGTCTTCCAACCAGGAGAAAAAGACTACATGCAATTTGATTGCATCTCAAAGCCTGCAAACAGTACTTAATATATACCTGAGAGTGCATTCCGCACGGGGAACTCCTCTGTTGGTGACTGCTGCTCAAGCAAGTACTGCCCTGTCTTCACCCAGGACTGAAGCACATGCCTGGTAGGGTCCAGAATTTACAGAGGAACTCCAGTTTGGATGTGAATTTCAACCAGTAATGAGTACAGCAGCAGCCTCTTGGAGCTGCATGGTGAAGTTTCCGACTGTGGGAGGGTTTTATCTGCATGCAGATATGAAAATACAGGCATGAAAACAGCATTTCAAAAAAAAAAAAAAAAAAAATGTTTGTATATGAAATGCAAGCAAATATGAACATGTAACGTTGATGTATTATATTGTATATGCATATGTGTGTGCAAATGTAATGCATTCGTTACACACACTGTTATCATTGAAATTAAAAGTTTTAAGGAACAAAACTGAGCCTTACAGTGTATCTCTGAATTATTACTGGTGGCTTCCTTGGCAGCAAGCTGGGTCGCATTCAGCTTGACCTAATCAAAATGATTTGCTTGCTATAGCACTATCAGCACTGCAGAAGTGTTACTGGCAGATTGAAATCACTGATGGCTTTTCCACAAATAGGAAGCAGAAACGAATGTATACTAACTTTTCTGCTTAAGGGGAACCAAGGAAAAATATATATTTTTTTTTAACACTAGACTTTTTGTTTTCCTTTGAATCCCAGGCTAAAAACAGCAGCAGAAGCCCCTTCCCAAATATATTTGATGAGCTCAAACAAGCTTAATAGGTCCTATTTACAATCATGCTTTTGTTACTGAGTGTAAAACACACAGCCAAGCATAAAGTATGACACCAAAGGAGAGATAAGAAGCATTCTGCACTCATATGTAGCTCTACCTCCTCAGAAATCAGGCAGATAACATAACAAAGAACGTTTCATAAGATTTTAGACTCCTGCTCACTGTGATGGAAATCAGTAAAAAGGCTATAATTGACTCCAGTGATATTGGATCAGGCCCTAAATAGAAACCTGCACACTGTGGGGAGAGAAGTTAAATCTATTTGGCTGCTTTGTTCCCAGGTTCTGCTAAAAGACCTCTGCCATGGATGGATACTGCAGCTTCAACTGCTGGAGCCAGGAGCAGGACAGCCCAGAAACTGGTGAACAAAACTCTGCAAATGCCCTGCGAGCTTACAAACACCAAAACTCATTGTCTGTGTCAAGATCTTAACGTTGAACAGATTCTTGAAAATCAGCAAGGAGGAAAGATCCAGAGAGAGTGAAAAAAAAACCCAAAACCAACAAAAAACAACCCACAGAAAATCAGATAGTAACCTCAACCCGTAGCACAGAGTATCTTAAGCACATTGCTCTAAAATTGCCAGTGGTTTTGCATATTAGAACAACTCAACCCAGGCCACTCTATGATTCTATCACTCATTCCTCTACTGAAATTCAAAAGAACTTACTGATAATGAAAGAGTATATATGAAAACTAAGCAAAGAATACTTAGCAGAAAGAGCAAAGAAGAAATATCTTGTATCAGTAAAACTGACATGTAAGCAGTTTTCTTGATCAAGTTGTAGTTAAATTCAGAGGAAATGTACTACTGCTATGAAATAAGCCAATTCTGTTTACCTTCAATAGTCTATAAATATCTTTCTAAGGGCAGAACAGCTGCTTTACTGAGGGAAAACCCATATGCAGTACAGTTTTTCATCTATAATTACAAGAATAAATTATACTTCACATTTCTTCACGTCCAGATCCTTCCTATCCTTGATTTTGCATGTGACACGGTGGCAATGAGATAGACTTCTCAGGGAGATCAGCAGGGGATACGTGAGGATACTGATGCTTCAAGCAATTCCAACCAGCCACTCAAGGGGCACAACACAAACTCACCCCCAGCCACCATCCAAGAGATTGCCATCCTTCATCGAGGCAGAGGAAAGAAGGGAACCAAACTAAAACTGTGGGGTCTATCCGTGCTGCAACAGTGACCATAAAGGAGCCTAAGAGTGGTCCTCACGCAGGCCAACCCCTGGGGGGGGTATGAAGCTGGTGTGGGGGCTGAGAGCGCCTCAGCTTGCTGGAGCAAGGGCTGCTCCTGGAGCACAGGAACAACACAACCACTACCACCACTACAGCACTGGAGCCACAGGGCTGCCCTGGAAGGTGGCAGGTTCCTGCTGCTGCTCCTGCCTGCACTTCGTCGCCCCATGTCCATGCTAATGGGGATGATGAGTCCAGGCTGCAAATTGAGACAGCGCTAAGCAAGCTGGAAAATCCTAGAAAACACATGACAACTACTACCTTCTGCATATATAAACAACTTCGTTGCTCTGCTTTGATCCAGTGGCATACTAAAAACATTTCTGCCTGACCTGTGGCCGGCTGGTTGTCATCTCTGGCCAGTCCCCAGTCTGTTACTAATTGGCACCACTGCTGTCAGCCTTGGGAATGAGGCCAAAGGCCAGAACAGGCAGGGAAAGCCCTTGTTGGGAGCACATGGGCAAGCTGTGCAACTGCCCTTATTCTCTGGGAAAGGAGCATGCTCTCAAGGGGATATTGATCTCAACACACTACTTAAAAATGCATTAAATACATTTTTCCTCTCTATATATTTGATAGATATAATTATGGTAGTCCCTAGAACAACGTGCCTGTTTGTAGACTGCTTTCAAATTCATCTAATTTGTATTGCCAGATGGTATGAATGATTGCTACAGATAAACTTTGGATACGTTCCATTATTAATTGACAGAAGCATGGTCACAGCAGAACGCTCATCCCACACCTCATATCTGACAATTAATGGTTAAAAGATGAAAGTACTGAGGAAAAAATGAGTCCCAGGAGTCCCAAGTCCCATTTTATAGCCTTGAGAGCTAAACTTAAACCACCAAAATGTATTATGCTCTTAGATCTCTATACCAATCTTGTTGCACGTGTACAATTTCCAATCCCATCAACAGCTCCCTGCAGAAGCCAGGCTCTGGTCACAGTGTGTTATACACAGGGCTGGGAAACGCCACGGGAGAGTAAAATCTGACAATCTTCAAGTTCAAGAAATAAGATGGTTGTAAAAACCAAATGTCTCACTGCAGATGGTTGGTTTTAAGCTGGTCTTCTACATAAAACACAAACACAAGGACTCTGATGAAGGGCATAAAACACTGAGCGTCGTAGACAAGACACCTGCTCCCAAAGCAATGGTGGGGTCCCAAGGAGCTGGGAATACCTTGCTCCCAGTATTTTACAGATCCATATCTAGTGATTATGCCCTCAATGAATTAAGCACAAACTGAGAAAAAGCAAAGTGCTTAACTCACTAAAATTTTTCATTTTCCAACTTATTCCACTGGAACACATATAATACATACTGAACCTTTTATATAAAAGGAGGCATAATGAGGCAAGTAATCCTCAGATTTGGGATAAACTACATTTACCAGTGACACACAGCTTAAAGACAAACAGATGAAGAAGTATGTCCTAAGATATGAGAAATACATGTTTTGTAGCTTCTTGACTTGCAGTGGTTGCTCCTCTAACTGAACAGTATGACAAACAATACAATCTTACAAGCAATATTTCCACTTACAGCACAACTTACGTCTGCAAGCTCTTGCATGTCTTACATGCTTACACACTCCTTTTCATAAATACACGCGCTGAGCAGAAACTGCCAAAAAGGTACATAAATTACTTCATCTGAGGTAGGACAATATGGCCAGTTGGCAAAGAACACATGTACTATATCATGGCTTGATTGATGGGAATAGTGCTGTAATCGCAGCTGCAGAGTCTGTTTGGCGGAGATGAGGACGAACACAAAAGCACCAAATGACGTCTGACTGGCGCCCAGAGGTGACAGCCCTGTTGTCTGCCCTCCCGTAGCCCCTTGTGACTACAGCAAAGCACCACGATCACCCACGAGTTCAAAGAGCTGAGCTGTGGATTTGGGTCTATAACGTTAAGATGCTGGTTTGTGCAGAAGGTGTGTCTGGCAAAACACAAAAGCAACCGATCGACCAACCAGAAAAAAATAGCCATGAGAAGAAAAAAAAAAATAATTGTGAAGGATGCAGAGTTCCTTGTTGTTTGATTTCAGTTGGGGCATTGCCCCATGCTACCCTCTGCTGTGTTCCTGGACCGTTTCCTCAGCCAGATCGATTGCTGTCCTTCCTCTGGCTGGTGTATGTGGCATGAACACAAAGGTGTGTACTCACACTCAGCATCAGATCTGACTGTTCCCGACAACTCCTGTGATACTGCAACCTCAGGGACTTGAGGACACATCTGTGAGTAGATGTAGTAGTTGCCATCTGCACGAACTGCATTATTTAACTGCATTGGCACTGATTAACATTTGCTGTAACCTATGGTAATGGGCTCTGGGGGCTTCCCATGTCTGCTACACAGTGGCAGCTGATGTCTCCTGCTCCATCCTTAAAACAGGATGTTTTAATTTTTAATGGAGCACATGTTCGATTGGCTATACAAACAGGCTAATCTGCAAAGCATGTGCTCAATAACAAGCCAAGCTATGCAGCCAGAATAACAACACTGCTTTGCCACGCACAAGATGCAAAAGGCTCCTTGTTTCATGCCACTGCTGCTCAGTGCTGATGGTCAGGAGGAATGACTGCGCACGTTCCCCATTTTCAACAGCAGCCCTTAGGAATTAGCTCCCACCTTCAGTGCACCTCAGGCTGCTGGCTCATTTCCCACCTGGGAAACCGAAGCAGAGAGCTGACAAAGTTCAGGTGCCTGGAATAGAAACTGCAGTGGTGCAGCAGAAGCACTGGAGGCAAAACTACAGCGTAGGCTGGGAGGGGAGAGCTTGGCTGGGGCTGGCACATTTGGAAGAAAAATAAGCTGGTGGGCATTTAAGCAGACAGTAGAGAAGTGAACGCTTCCCCACTGCTGGAAACAATATATAAATAACATTCTGCACGTCCATCCCTTCTCTCAGATCTCATGTAACCCACAGATACTTTCCTTCAGGGCACGTCTACTAAGATTACGGTGTCAACAGCCTGTGTTAAAAAGCATAAACTGCATACATGTTAAAAGAATAAGGTAGAGGTGCAGCCTGCCTCTGTGATACCGTTTGGTTTTGCCAACACAAACTCAGATGCATTTTATTTACATTCCCAAAGAGAACAAGGGTCCTCTAGGCTGCAATGCAATGTTTCAACGTATTTATTTTGGAGGGGAAGTTCATGCCTTGCCCCACGTGCTTCCCTCAAGGCAGTATTTTAGGGGGGGTATCCAGACTGCATGTCCTGCAGTCAAAGAGATACCAAAGATTGCTAAGAACAACAGACACATACAAACAAAACAGGAGAAAACAACAACAGAAAAGGGGCAGCCACTGGGCAGGAACATTTGTTGATGTATCCCAAAGCAGATGGGTTGGAATGCAGGAATTCCAGGCTCCTGCCTGCGAACTTGTCAGGTTTTTTTCATTTTCCAGACTCGAGGAGTTTGCTTCTCTTCCTTTTTTTCTCTCTGAAGAAGCACGTTTTCCAAAGCTCAGTGGGTTTTCTTTCTGTTTCCTCGAATCACTTGCTACCTCTGACCTGATTTGTCTGCAGAATATGCCAAACCTTTAACAAGCATGGGCTGATTAAACAATTAATGGAATGCTATTTCAAGACAGCCTCATCTTGTTCCAAACCTGTACTCTTGACCATTTCTGAACCATAAACATGAACTGACCTTTCAAAAAGGTCACTTTTATTTTTCTGTTTTCTTCCATGATGAATTATGCCTTTGAGAAAGGTACTAAATCACTAAACTTCTCAACAGATTCAAGAAAGTGAGAGGAATTTCATGCCTGTGGTCTTCACAAAGTACACACAGGAAGCTGTTTCATAGTTTGGACTGGTCAACAGATCTAATGAGCTAACGAACATCTTTTTCTGCCTTATGACATGCATTTTGGAGATGCTAATATAATTATCCCCCACCTCTAAGAAGCCAACTAGGACTCAGTGAAAGAACTTCAGCACTGGGAAATGTGTTTCCACCTTTTGACACAACGGATACATTTCCAGCAGAGGTCCACTGCCTGAGAACAGACCTGGCATTCATGCTTTACTACTGATTACCCTGGAAGCACATGAGAAAAATCAGACTGTTATTGCCTCTCTGATGTTTTTGCAAGCTGTTGGAATATTCCAAAAAACACACACAAAACCATCATAAATTCACTGCGAACTTAAATGAAGGACAAAACATCTTCACTCGTTTTAGTAACCTAAAACCCCATTTGAGAAAGGCTGCTCGGTGCTGGGCACGGCGACATGAGAAACAGTTGAGAAATCCCATCCTGAGGTTAAACGCTCCATCTCCCTTCCATCAGCAGTATCAGACCAAGTGCCTGAGCTGATCTCTACAATAACAAGATCTAAATCAGCGAGGGCTGTATTCGAGTTTAAAGATAAAATGAGTATTGATTGGTGTGCTGAAGTCCATGTGCAAAAGCAAGCTTTGAACCCTTTTGATAAGAAACCTTGTCAATCTGAGAAGTCAGAAACTCCCAGGAATGTTACCGGATTCTCATGCGGTGACACCTGGAGGGGCAAGCATAAGCTCTCTGCTTATCTTTGCATCACCTTTATCATGCAGGAAATATTTCTTAGCATAGCAGCAGTCATCTGAAATTCAGACAGTCTGGAGACAAAAAATGAAAGCCTGGAATTCAAGCCTCTTCTCCATGCAGTCGAGAAAGATGCACTCATCTCAGTTATAACTCAGGAAGGTTTTGTCTGCCCTACAGAAAATGAAAAGCTGCTACATTAATGCACAAGGGTGTCCTTTCCATCAAGTTCCTTAATTAGCTTATCTGGAAAAAAAACTATACCAATCAAATTAAATATTAATCACATATAAACTGCTGATCACAATCAGCTGGGGGTTCACGCATGCAGAACGTAGGGATCACAGTGTGATTTCTTTTCCCAGAGAGTTTCCTCCTGCTCTCCTTCCTTTGCCAATTTAGCAAATTCATATAAAAAACAAAGCTTGAGTTTTCCAAGTACAACATTAACAACAGACCAGAAGTTTTTCCGCACTAAAATATTGAACTGAAAATTCAGTTCCTTTAAATCATTCTAAATCCCTGCCTCTGATTGGGTTCATTAATAAACATGCTGGTTTTGTTACAGGGAGTGACATATGGCATAATCCGCTAACAGGAAGGAGTATTTTGCATTTTATTGTAGAAAACAAACATGCAAACAGGTTTTCACAGATGGCTTTCTTAGCTTCTGGAAGAAAAAAAAAAAAGAAAAAAAAAAGCTTAATAATGCTTGAAAACAATTCTCCCCCCTTCCTTAAAAGAAGAGAAGGGGGAAAAAAATTGACTGGAACTACTTTTCAATTAAAGTAAGTTCTACTGTATGTTTCAGCTATACTCCAACTTCCTTTATGCTATTGCTACTTCTTCAGTTATGCATGAAATAAAAGCCTAACAACTTGCAAGTAGCTGGCAATATGCACCTAGAGAGCAAAGCAAACAAAACAAAAACCAGGGTGAAATTCTTGGCTGAATACTTGACTCCCTCCATCCCCTCACAGATTTTTCCTTCTGTAGAAGGCTAAGATTTCATCCTTGATATCTGAGCGAGTCCAGTTCAGGAACTAAATTCAACCTTTCCAACAAGACAGTCAAGACCTTACAAGACTGACTTGTTCTTCTGATGAAGTGCACCCAAGTCTTGCCTTCTGGGTTGGAGCTTTGTCTAACTGCTCAGCATCGAGAGAAAACCTCCAAAATGATCAGAGAAGACTCATCAGGAGGGATTTGGATCTCTGTAACTAGAGCTCTGCCCATATTCCCTTGTTATTCTGTTTGTTTGGGCATGTGATAATGTAAAGCCTATGGTCGTGCACTTGGAATCATAATGCCATGCTGTTTACAGTCTGAATCGTGGATAAGTTGCAGGAAGTCTGAGAAATACTGTATATAAAAATTGTCACACTTACAAAATCATAGAACAAAACGTAGAACATCTTTCTTGCCCATTCATTGTCACTTGGACTTGTTCCACTCCTTTTTCGTCATCTTTTCCCCATTGCCTCTTGGAAACACAGCAGACCTTACACTGAATTTCATGGTGCTCCTTGTGAGGTCATATTTGCAGTATATTTTCCAGCACTGTCCAGAATATCCAGTGTTGCTTGATCCCAAGGTAACTTCGTTCCCTTTCCTATCCCAAATATAAGTGTTCCCATGGCTGCACCAAGCACAGACTCTTAGAATTGAGGATGACAACAAACCAATTATTAGGATCTAGAGCAGTACTCAAAACCTTTCTCAGTTCTATGCATGAACTTCATATTTCGAGCTTTTCCTTGTGCTAAAATAGAGAACAAATGCTCCAGAAATTTTCTGCATTAGGTGTGCTTAAGAGCTAATGCTGTCTACATGGTAAATGCAGCCACTCTAATCCCTGTATCTCTTTTGCATAAGGAAACTGAGCTGACAGCATTTAATCAGCTCCAAATTTACACTACTGATCACCTTTTCCATTTAATCATGACTGCAGCCTTTCAAGAAGTAATTCCCTTTGGTTAAAATTAACAATGACAGGCTGTGTTTTTACACATTGTTGAAATGTGTAAAACAATCGGATGGAGAAAAAAAATACCCTCTTTTTTCAGAGCTGATTTACGATATATATGCAAACCCTATTAAAGTTAAACCATGCTTTTCAATGAAATGAGGATTTCCAACAAGCTGCTCTCCATTTTATTTAAGGATCCCAATGACTGATACAAACGGTGGTAATCAGCTCTATTGCTAATACAGGATATTTGGGCTAGGAGATAACATACTTAACCCTTCAGTGAGAAATAGCTCATAAATCACAAGCATTTGTAAGGGAAGTATAATAAGACTCTCTCTTGTGAGCAGAAATCAAATGATATCCAGCTGAGACACATTATACTCCTTTCTCCAAAATCTAAAGGTTAAATATAAAAAGAAATTAATGTAGAGAAGGAAGATCAGGGGAAGTGGGACAGGAGTAGGCGGCAAAGAGGAATGCAAATATCTGAATAGGTGGGCTAACCTTCTCCCAGCAGATAAGACCAAACTGAGGAGGAAGCAGATGTGGCTCGGAAGAAAAGGAGAGCTCTCAGGAAATGACAGGGCCTGCTGGCTGCCTGCAAGCAGCCTCACATGAAGGGCAGGCATACCTCCACCATCCAAGGCCTGAACAGATGCAGAAACAAGAACTGTCACATCATGCAGATTCAAAGATGTACAGGGAGCACAAAGCTGTGCTGAGTGCTCAGTGTGCGCCAAAGCCTCAGCAACCACCCTCTTCAGGCACCAAAACGCCGCTGACCAGCACAAGACAGACATCACAGAATGGCTTGGGTTGGAAGAGATCTCGGGGATCACCAAGCTCCAACCCCCCTGCCACAGGTAGTGCCACCAGCCTCCAGATCTGGTAGTAGACCATGTTGCCCAGAGCTCCATCCGACCTGGCCTTTAACACCTCCAGGGATGGACGGGGCATCCACAGCCTCTCTGGGCAGCTGTTCCAGCACCTCACCACTCTTGTAGTAAAGAACTTCCCCCTGATATCCTAAATCTTCCCTCCTTCAACTTAAAACCATTTCCCCTTATCCTGCTTTTATCTACCCTCGTAAGCAGTTGACTCCCCTCCTGTTTGTAGGCTCCCTTTAGGTACTGAAAGGCTTCAATGAGGTCACCCCACAGCCTTCTCTTCTCCAGGCTGAGCAAGCCCAGTTCAGTCAGACTGTCTTCATAGGGGAGGGGCTCCAGCCCTCTGATCATCTTTGTGACCCTCTCCAACAGCTCCCTGCCTTTCTTGTACCGGGGCCCCAGACCTGCACACAGTACTCCAGATGGGGCCTCACAAGGGCAGAGGAGAGAGGGACAAAGGGACAATCACCTCCCTGAGCCGAACAGAGATGTGAAAAAGATTATGATCATCTTGGAGGAAGAGGGAGGAAGAATCTGAGGCCAGCAGTGAGGAAGGCTGATGAAATTCCCCTGACACAGGAGAACCAAAGGCAGTGAGGAATCCCTCTGCCTCCCATGCAAACCAGCTGTGAGAGCAGCAGGATCACACCTTGTGGTCCTGTCCCACTGAAGCCCAGCAGCGAAGCTGAAACTGCTGCATCCAAATACTGCCAAACTGCTAAAACAACATGCAAGCTAAAAATGATTCATCATAACTATTCACTGGAGGATCCCGCTGTGCTGTGACCGTTGAAGGGAGAGGTGAAAGCTACACTGAGGGGTCTCCACCACATACGAGTGTTCAGAAAGACGTGACAAAGACCAAGGGATTCTGGTTTAGATGCAAGGCAGTGACAGAGGGCCGGGCTCTATGGTGCCCATTTGCTACATGCCATCTCCACACTGTGGACGGCTCACATGGGAGCGAAACCTCGGCCTTGCTGGTTTTCCTATGGCACATCTGTAACTCAGGCTGATGGGTTCATCGCTCAGGTTCTCTGGATGGGATGCAGCACTAAAAGGAGCCAAGCCTAGCACTGGAGATGTGGGAACCTTATTTTTCTGGGAGCTGGATAGAAGTACAATGTAGATAAACAGGGACATTTCCTCCAAAGATTACACTCCAATACAACTTCTTCTGCATGCGTGTGCTGCTTGCAGAACGCTGAACTTGTTTCCAAAATAAATAGCTCCCAAAGAGGGTTTAATAAGGTTTGCTGTTTTCCAGGGGAAATAGATTGCAAACAAACTGTTTCCTGCTCCTATTTCAAGTGATTTTGGGTCCAATTATTTTCTTTTTTAGCATAAAGCTAAATGGACTATTCTGCCCTGTCCCTGACTGAGTCGAAGCGTGATTTCTTTTGATTATGCTTTTATGTTGCAAAACGTAGGGCTCTGCAGACATAATGGATGTCTGTGGGAGAGTGGCAGCAATTTTTTTTTCTTTTTTTTTTTCCTTTTTTTTTTTTCTTTTTCTTTTTTGTTTTTGTTCTGTTTTTTAAGTGTGCCAATGCTTGTGGGAGCTCACTTTGGTGCCTGCTGGGACAGAATAAAAACACCAAAAGAGGCAGAGGGAGGGAGTGAAGGGAAAAAAACCCAAACAAAATGACTACTGTCCACCATGCCTAAGGGAGGCTGGCACAGAGGTGGGCAGAATTCAATAGAGCCTATGTGGGATATACCTCAAGCACTAGATGAAGTCTGATTTCTGTTTTCTCCCAGATATTCTGATTATTGGGTTTATTCCCCCCCCTCCTGGCTCAGTTTTCTTTTTCTTTTTTCTTTTTTTTTAAGTGGAGCAGTGATAATTAGGGGAAATCTTGGCAGTTTTCCCATCCTGACCTTTATCCCAGAGCACACTTTGTGGCCCGAATGCTTCCTATAATAAAGCTCCATCCTTTGTTTAATTTGTAAACACTGTTGGTCAGAAAAGGGAAAAGGAGAGCAGCTCCCCTCGTCCCTCTTGATGGGAGGTGAATGCAATCATCTTCCTGGTATGGAGGGGAAAACTGGCAGGTCTGTCACTGTCTGGGTTAGTGGGGTATTACCAAGAATCAAACCACTGACTTCCTTGAAGATAAAGACCTTTATGTTGGCTGCAGCTTAGGAATGTACAAAACATGTTCTCATCTTCCAAGTCAAAGAAAGAAAGAAAGAAAAAAAATCTGTTTCTATTTGTCTGGTTGTCTGTCGCCCAGGGGCAATAAATTCTATTGCAGGGACAAGGATGAAAAATATTGTGTTTCATTTTTGATATCTGAATTTTACAAAAAAAAAAAAAGAAAAGAAAAAGAAAAAAAAGGAACACAAGAATAATCCTTACATGCTAGCTGCTGAATCAGCCTCCGAGGGCCCTTCATAGAGTTTTAGTGTGGGATCTCAGCTCTCAGCCCTAATTACAGTCACTTTTTTGGTGGTTTTGGTTGGCATGTTTTTGGACAGACCCAGAAAGAGGCAGGTGCCTTTGGTAATTAGAGAAAAAGTTCTGGAAGGCTTCATTTTTCATTTTCTTATAGATTCGTATTAATGACCCTGGGCAAGTCACTGAACACCTCTGACAAAATTTCTACTCGGGATCATGACCCTGCTAATAAGGGAAAACTCAGAGTCATACTGCAGATCTTTGCAGATGTCTCCTCAGGAGGGTTCAACCTATTTTCTTGGGGAGAAAGAAATGACTGGATGGTCTTTTCAGTATGGAAAAAGCCACGGGAACAAATATTGTCTTAGAAGTATAACAAGCCACAGTTTGCGTATCAGATATGAAACAGCATTGCCACCTCTCCTCATATTCACAGGAAAAAAGATTTTAATCGTAAGTCCTGTTAGTCAGCTGTGACATAATTTGCTCCTGGGAAGACAGAGCGACCTCCAGTCTACTCCAGGTTCATCTCTCACATGCCCTGTGCTGCTTCTCAGCACGAAAATGAATTCCACCTCTTAGACCCAACAGACGCACACAGCAGGAATCTACCTGCTGCACACAGCAAGGCCTCGGGACACATAAGTGACTATCCAATACCTGTCAAAGAGATAGACACTAAAATTCTTCGGTGGCTTTTAACTTAATATTTCTTAATTAAAATAAAATTGAAGAGAGGGGAGAGAAAAAAAAAAAAGAAAGAAAAACAGCCCTTAATTGTGTCAGCCATGGAAAAAATCTGAGATTGAGGGCTCCAGAGAAGAGAAAGTCCTTTTGGATTAAAACTCTACATTTTATATTTTATCTCCAAAAGGCTATAAATGAGGTTTGGGATTTAAAAAAGATTTCATATGATTTTGTAATTACCCAAGTTACTATTACCTGATTAACACAGGAATCCTAATAGTCTGTTGCGCTTTCATTTCTCCAGTTGTGGTTGTCATGGGGCTCGACACCTGTCACCTGTTCATTTACAGGCATTTTAATTAACCTACATTATGTATGCTTTTTTTTTCCCCTGGATTTAGTGCCTGAATTTCATATTAAAAAATAAAGTTAATAGCTACCTGAAGGAGAGCTGCTGCCAAAACATTCACAGTCGATCCTGCCACATCCGTTTATCAGCACATGTCGCAGCAGCAGCAACCACTGCTGCTTAATTGGCAGAAGTATAGGGCAGAATAAATTCCTTTTTGCAGTGATATAGGTCTCATTCCCAGACCTAAAAATAAAGTCTTTCACGGGGCTGCATGTGGCTATAGACAACTCGTATATGGTTGGTTGCATTCAGACCTACTAAGCTTGGTCCCTGATGGGTTCCAGAAGTGTGCTGCAAGTTCAGCTCCCACCCATGACTACGTCGGAGCACAGGGCATCTGGAAATACATTTGGATCCTGGAGCATGTTTTGTTACAAGCCAGGAAACATTCTCAAGTGCACACACTGACAGTGTTGTGGGTGCTGCGATATGTTAGTTAATATGAAGCATTTAAAGGGTTCTGTTCATTTCGCGTGGGCCTGTGACAACCTTCAGGGCTGAGGAATAAAGGAGCACATGTTTCTGAAGCACAGCGTTGGTGATGATGGATCTCACGGCCCATTTGGGCTACTTGGCCTGAACCACGGAATGCTCAATATCCTGCCTGCTGCAGAGCGGGCACTTCTCATGGTGGTGTAAATGCAACAAGCAGCACCATTTCCATCATACTGCCATAGCACTCCCTGACGGACAGCCGTTCATGGAATCTAAAAACGCTCCTAAAATATCCCACAAATCCGACCACCCCAGGCTGCAAAGCTGGGGAGAGCAACATCAAACTCAAGGCAACTTTGATAACGAAAAAACCAGACACTTCATTTAAGACAAGACCTCCAGCCTGCCTGCAACGAGTAGAAATGCAGCCTGCTTTCTGCTCCTCTCTTCTCATTTCCCTCCAGCATACAATAGCTGCCTTCTCCTCCATGCGCCCGCAGCCTTTGTTTGTTCCTTCGCAGCTATGGGAGATGGGGATGGGGCCTGCAGGCTTCGACAGCTCAGCAGTTCCCAGCCCAGCTCCTGCAGGAGTGCTGGGCCTGCATGAGACCCTGCATGCAACCACCCGGCGGGAGGGCAGCGGTTCTCCTGCAGATGCCAAACGGCTGCACAGTGCAAATCCAGGGCCCTGCGTTTTAATTCTTAGCGGATTAATTGTCGAGATGAGCCACACTTCAGCACAGAACGAGGCAAAAGGTTTTTCTTTTTAGCACCGACGCCGCTCCTCAGAGCCTGGATCTGAGCCATCCTTTTCCCTGCTTTGCCCTCCACTTCTCAGAGCCATCTCCGCCCGCAGCGCCGTTCGCATCGGCAGCCAGGCAAGTACAGCTGGGAGCTCTCCCAGGGCCCATCGCTTCAACTGCACTGAGCCTCCTGCTCCAGGCAATGATCTGCTCTGGTTCTCCCCGCTTCAGCAGCTATTCCTCACCAGCAGGAAGAACAATAAACCCCCAACTCCACCTCCGAGCCACGACCCGCAATGTCATGCGTCTGTGTCAGTGCTCCTGAGCGGGGCAAGAAGCACAGCCACCGGGTTCTGCAGGTGGGGGAATTGTGTTCTGCCCACCGCTGACAGCCGCACAAGCAGAGCCTAACCCCCAGCACAGCAGCCCGAGCAGTAAAACTGAGGGGAATGTCACCGTGCTGCGTGCGAGGAGAATACAACAAGCAGGATCTCCCACGTCCGCGTTTTAGTGCTGCAATAAGGAATTCTCCACGAGTAGGGAAAATAAAGGGCTGGAGCATACGGTTTCTATCTGTGCCGCGCAGAAACTGATTAAAAATGCTAACAACCATGATTGTCCAACAACCAGGAGCTCCCAAGAGGCTCATACACACAGATGGTGATTAGTTTGGGATGGCCAGAACAATCACTAGCACCATGTTGCAGTAACACCCACAGACTATCTGTCACAGTCCCAAGAGACACTTAAAGGCTGTTTACTTCATACAGTTAACTTGAACCATAAGCTTTACAAGCCTCTTTGATACATTTTTAATCACTCTCCCCATAAACCCCTACCATCTCCCTGCACTGACACGCGCCGGGCTCTCGGCACAGCTCAGCAGCGGGTGGATGGGGGCTGCATGCAGCACTGGGGCCTCCTGGGCAGCTGGAGGACTGGATCCCCTCAGCCCCGTGCAGGTGGCACAACCAGGAGGTCAGCAGCAGCCGTGCAACAAGGCTTAGTATGGTTAAACTGAGACAATTGTTTTCTTTTTTTTCTTTTTCTTTTTTTTTTTGGCAAGACTTCCTTTTTTCCAAGGAATTCTGTTGGTCCAGGCTAAGAAAATACTTTTATTTAATGGCTGGTGCGTTGTTTGGGAGGGTTTTTCTTCTTTTATCTTTTCAGTTAGGTCCAATATGCTGAGTACTGTGTGCATTGCTGCTTCCAATGCTATCTTTCCTCCAGAGACTGCAATCTTTCTTTAAACAAAACAAACAATTTGGTAATTTATACCTCTCAAAGAAGAATCCCCAAACAACAAAGCAGCCTTGCCCTTCCCTTCCCTTCCCAGCAAACCGCCACCTCCTGATTCTGCAGTCCATCTCACGTGAGCAAATGGCTCCGTCCACGCAGAGCTCCATGTGCAGACTGAGCCATGGCTGAGCCCCCAAACTCTGCCCAGAGCCAGCTCTGGGGAACCAGGACCAGACGGCAGCACTCAGCGCTGTCATGTCGGCAATTGCTCCCGGGAGCCAATACAGTGAAGTCATCGGGAAAGCAGGTTAATTTATGGCAGGAGGAGATGGGGGGCACTGGGCTGTGGAAAGCCACTTTTGCTGCCTGTTTCACCGGTGTAAATTTAAATAACTCCCACAGAGCAATCTGAGATTCACACTGAGCAAATGTTAGTAGACTCTGCTTCTCCTTTGTTGTCGTTTTTCCTCCTTTAATTGCCTCATCTGTTTGGACAGAATATGTACCCACAAAATGGATCTTTGTTATGTTCCCTTTGCCACCTATAAAGCTGTTTCTGCTTCTGCCCCTTCCCCACATGAGATCACTTCCCACCTCTGTGCAGCATGAGGTAGCCTGGTGAGAGGTCTAAGTACAGATCAGAGGAACCAGGGAGTCGTGGCTTCACACAGTGACCCGAAGCAAATGGAAATGGGATGGGGTTTTAGTACCCCAGACAGAGAAGGTGAATAGAAATACTGGAAAACTAAGAGAGGAATGAAACGTGGAATAATCAATGTATGACTCTGGATATCTAAAATTCTATAATTTAGAAGTGCCAGTATAAACAGCATAACTGGTATGGATCAATGCAGTTATATTAATGGGGAAAACAAATCTCCAGTTCTTCCTCAACAAAATACACAGATGCTGTAGAAGTTATATTAACAGCACAGAAACTTCCCCCATTCACTAAAAGTATAGGTTGCTGTAAGAATTTGATGCAGATTTTGAAATCCAAGACTCACTTCTGTTTTGCTATTTGGTCCATAATCCAACACAAACCTGTCTTTAAAAGCAGTTTAAAGACATAAGTACTGGAAATTTCCAAATGTAAAGAAACACCAGGCAACACTTATTTACCTTGTGTTTGTCTCAAATGATGTAAATCCACGCTGAAAGAAAACCATCTCCATAGCACTGCCCATCTAGGAAGACATCCAAAGCCCTTTCTGCCTGAACTTTGCTTCCAAATGCTGGAGAGCACATCAGATGACGTGCTTTAACACCACATGGGCTGTACCTCCTCTCACAGCTCTGCAATGATGCCAGCACCTTTCTGACTTCCATGCAGCACTACAGCTCGTTGTCCTTTAAGTCCCCGAGGCACTAAATGCAACTGCAACACATTTGGCAGCAGTCGGCAGGTCGGTGTGCAGAGAACGCCCACCAGCGTGCTGCCCAGCGCCGTCTCTGTTGCTTCCCTGTGCGCTCCTGTGTCTGTGCATCCATCTGTTTCCTATCCTGTGAGACTGTGACATCATGGCAAGGACTATATTTGTTTGGTGACTACAGCACCCACCGAAAGGGGCTCTCAGCTCTTCCTGGAGCTCCGAGGAATGAAGCTGACTCAGCAATGATGTCGGCACTGCAGTGAGAGGACATGTGAGGAACGCTGCTTTGGTGCCTGAGCCCATCCCCTGGGCAGCAGCACCCAGCTGGGGGGAGGCAGAAGCCACCCACCCTGGCATGCTGGAATTCAGCGACATGCTGGGAACCAGGCTGCATGCTGTGATACAACTTAAGCCAATCCGCAGAAGGGACAAAGCCATGATGCGGCCCCACCAACTCCCTGCTCTGCGCCCAAACCACCAGGCTGCATGCTCTCCTTGATGAGACTCCTTTCGCACAGCACCAAAGCCTTGGGTTCTGCCTTCCAGGGGTGAATATTAACATAGAAAAACTCTTCCCCACTTGGCTGGCAGAGTTAAGAGGATATTGCCCAATGCAGCAGTCAGAAGGAAAGCAACATGATTAATGGAAACATGCCTTGCTTACTAGTGAGTCCTCTCTATTCCCCCACCCACACATATACATAAACTTTTACAGCTTTGGCTACTTAAGTTCTTATCCAGACAATCTGTGCGGGGTTATAAACTATGGTAGGAACCCTGAGGCTACAGGGTCCCTACATTAGCAACCACTCTGTATTGAACAATCCTATTGATACTCATCAATCATTTACTTGAAAAGAAGAAAATATATTAAAAGGGACTGCAGGGGATTTATCTTCTCATACTGATAAACTGTTAAAAATTAATGAACTAGAGCAACTCTGAAGGCACTGTAAAGCAAACCAAAAAAAACCCCACAAAATCCCCATAGGCCCCCAGAAAGCTCTGAGAGGGTGCTTCTATGCTGAGGATACTTCGTCCTCTCTGGCCTGCTGGTTTTCCCTTTTGTGTGTGCTTACCAGCACAGATGATATTCCTCATCTACTGGTCTTTTCCTGGCATTCTGCACCCCTGGCACAGAAATGCTTTTCGTTTGCTCCTGCAAGAAGGGAACAAAGATACCACAGCTTGAAAACCCCATTCACTGACCCATGTCTGGGTGCTAGTTTGAATCTGGCAGAAGGCTATTTAAAAACTTCCCAGCCTTTTCTATCCTTGAAGCTGTCAGATCCTGCAGCACAGCAACAGCCACAAAATTCAGCGAGGTGCCCAAACTTTGTGCAATACAAAGCTCCCTGGCAGCTTACAAATAGCCCGAGGGCTGTGCTTAGCTAACATTAAATGGAACAGATTGCAGCTGCCTTTCCTATCACACAAAGTTGTGGGCACGGAGATCAGAGGTCTCGTCATTCACTTCTCCATAAAATCTCTGTCACTCTACTTGCTGTATCTTTGCCTGTGTCATTCCTGATCATCAAAAGCACGTTCATTGCATGTTGCCTTTATCTGACTCGAGCCGACTCGTATCTCATACTGACAAAGAAATACTTATGAACGCTGCATACTGCATAGGGAGATTAAGGCAACTTGCATTTCTGAGTGCACACATGAGTAATGTTATTGTTTTCCCAGCTCGGACGCATGCTTTGCTTCGCAAACTCTGCAGGAACTTTGCACGCGTGGCCTTGCACCTATTGATCAACATGCGTAATGGATTGGTGCTGAGCAGAGGAGATTCCAGCACTGTGGGCTGCTGGCTTCCCATGGTGGGTGCGACTGCTTGGGGGCAGTTTGTGTTGTAATGAGACCGCTGAGAACACGTGGTGGAAGTGCAGGCCTGCATCGACACAGCATGAAGTCATGTTCCTACCTCCCATCCCTTCCCCAAGTGAAAGATATGGGAAGAGAATGAAAACTCAGGTTACAAACAAAGAAAGGTGGAGGGGTTTTTTTGGTATCAAAACAAAAGATCTGGTTCTGAATATTACATAAATAATATTCCAGATTGAAAAAGCTTTGTGCAGAATAAGTTTCAAACAGAAAAAGCAAGATTGTTCACTCCTGCTCACTCTTTTGGCCCAAAAAAATCCAAATCATCATCATCATGATCAACAAAAAACCCTAGCAAAAAAGCCATAACCAATTCTATTCTCATGTGCATGTCCAGATTCCAAACACTGTCATTACATATTTGCACTATACAAGCAATTCAATTACACAGGGAGGAAAAAAAAAAAAAGAGTGAAGTTATGATGCAGTGAAATTAATCCAAATACAGTGAGATGTATTTACAACCAAACAAACCATGCAACACGTTTAAATACAATTTTTCCTTCCCATTCCCTTGAATGGAATTTTTCTATAAACGTTCTCATGAGAAATATCCACTCCCACCCTTCAGATAGAAGATCAAGAAAGGCATTCAGATGGAAAGCAAAGAAAAAATAAATAGAGCACATTTGCAGGTACATATGTCTTTGCATGTACCAGATCATTTGTACTGAAGGACACAAAGAATTTTCAGTTGCTCACAGATGGCAACTTCCCATCCTTGCTCCCGTGAATCATTTAAGTCCTCCTCTAAAGCCTCCCAGATAAGACCTAAGTGATGCGAAAGGCCTCCAGCTGGGCCCTTTCCACACAGGTGAAATCAACCTAAATTCTTCATGGCATAGGGGGAAAAATGAGGCCCATCTAATAAAATTAATGGCCATAATAATACTTTGCATTTCTAAAAGCCCTTCCAGCTCAGAAACTCAAAGCTCGATAATTAATGTCTCTTTGATTTTATTCCTATCGATTAAAGATCCAGTGGAACAACAACAACGAAAAAGACTCTATTAATAAAAGCTAATGTGGTTTTCAATAAGAGTTTGTTAAAGTGAAGGGCAGTAATCTTGCTGTTCCAGCCATCACAGACAGACATCTAGACAGTACATATGTCCATATACTCCCTAAATTAGCACACCCAACACTCGGTGGCTGTTCTGGGAAATTAGGCGGTTGTGTATAACTGTAATGAGGTCATAAAGGGTCTGATCTCCACCGGGATTTAATTAACTCTGAATCTTATAAATATTGTGCTGAATTATAGTTAAATTTGCATAAAGGTTAGAATCAAGCAGGACCGGCTCCATTTACCAAAACAGGCTAAAAATAAAACCTCCAAGTAAAGACCCTTCAAACAATGTTTTTCTATTTCAGTGCAGCTTTGTTTTGATCTGGGCCTGAACATATATTTAAGGGGAAGCGGGGTTGAGAGGGAGGGGGAGAAGGAGGTTATATTTCAAACAGACTTTGGAGATAACTTCAAACAGACTAATAGAATGGTGGCTTGCAGCCCTGAGATAACCCACCCCTCCAATGGCCTTGCTCTCAGTAAAAGGAGATCGTATCAAATGTATACACAGCTATCAAGAAATCTTTCTCCCTTTTTTATTTTTATTATTAAAGTAATGCCAGACATAAAATATCACTGCCAGGCAGACCAGAATGACATAAATGATAAAGGAGAAGGCAAAAGTGGTATTTGTAGGAGGATCTGCTCCAGGGGAAGGCATGTCTGGGGGCTCCTTTCCTGAAACTCTGGTCAGGCTTTACCCAAACCCAAGTTCCACAGCTTCTGAGGACAACCAGGCAGCTTGGGCCCACCATATGACAAGCTGTGCATTTACAGCACTCAGTTTACAACTATGCTAGCCGTAAACAAAGCAATTTTAGCCTAAGGAAACCTCAGAGCAATGCAGGGCTGCCCCAGCCACTTCTACTTTTTGCCTGGCCACTGGGAGGGACAGAGCTGGGCAAGAAGATGGCCAGCAGGGCTTGAGGCTTAGCACTGCAGGGCCATGCAAAGAACAGCTGGAAGGCCGCTGACATTTCCCATCCTGTTGTACTCGGTGCTAACCTGGGGCTGGTGCACTGCTTGCTTCGAGAGGGTAGAAAAAACTGTGTCCTCTCTTGTGGCTGTGCACTGTCACTGGAATCTCACCTGAGAGCCACATAACTCACAGGCAATTTCCCAGCTTTCTGAAGCTCACACTGCAGCACCTTGTTAGCCAAGCTGGACCGCTAATGTTCTGCCAGCAGGGCCCTGCTGGCACACCCTCCTGTCCTTCCCTCTAGCCACCCCACAGCTGTGAGCCAACCTCCATCTCCTGGCTAGTATGTTGGACAGCAAGGTACACGATGAGATGAGCTCTAGTGCCCTTGCCAACGTGCTCTATAGGCTCCAAGTGAGTTTTCCTCTCTGCCAGTATGCACGGTGCTGTTGAAGAACAGCTCTGCATGCCGGCCACACGCTCTTGGATCTGCTCAAGGATTGTCCCCAAAAACCATCTGGCACTGGTGTCAGTCAAGCCATGCCACAAATCTCAGAGCAGGGCCTGCAGCCCAGCAATTCATCTCCAGGCATGAGCTAGCAGGGCACAGAACAGCAGGCTGGCATGGGTACAGGGCAGGAAGGGAGAATCTGTAGAAATCACTGGACAGATGAGACCATCAGGAAACGACATCACAGTACCTGCTAAGCGAGGTGAAAAAGAGCAAAAGCTCTTGGTTGCCAAACCTGCACTGGCAGCTTTGTGCACATTCACCCCGGTAGTTTGGATCACACTCCTTTATGTTTCACTTTATCAGGACATGCTGGAGCAACTGCCTCTTTTGTCCATTGCTTTGCTAAA
>JAPSGF010000022.1:4447584-4450084 GCA_035772895.1 Perdix hodgsoniae
TGCCTGGTGGTAACCTCAGATGACCTGGGAGGGCTGAAAAACAATCCTGCATATTTGCAGACACTCTGATTTTTATATCAGTTGAAATCTTGGGAATCGTATCCATATTTTTAAATACAACTGAGATCATCAGTTGGAAAAAAAAAAAAAAAGAAAAAAAAAGAAAAAAAAACCCTCAAGGAATTCAAACTGCACATAATATGTGATAATAAGGCTGTTACTGTGAAGGACTCTCTAATCGTGTATTTATTCACCTGCTCCCCATTAGGCGGATCTGTTAAACCAGCACTTTGTCCATCAGCACTCGAGTGCTTAAAGCTGAGTGTGCCTCTTTCATAATTGCTGGCACCAGTGAAAGCCAAATTCTGAAACCTCTCTGAATGGGGCTCGCATTGTGGAGCATGCTGCAGAGCTCCCTGCTGCGCTCAGCTGTCAGAGCCACCACCACTGCTTCACCTGGCAGGAGGCGGAAGGAAAGACAGCGTAAAACTGAGAAAAACAGGAAGAGAAAGAAAAAAAAATGAAGGAAAAAAAAAATATGGAGCGGGTGGAGGAATGCAGCGTGGGTCAGCCCTCACCTGATGCCTTCCTCTCCTCCCCGCTTTATAAAGTGGAACGCTGGCGGAGATTTATTGCTGAGAAAAGAAAAACGTTAACCACACAATCAATAAAATAAAATAATAAAAAAATCCTATTACAGTCTATGGCGGAGCAACATTGCATATAATAAAAGTCTCACTTAGAAGGATCTCAACCTACTTGGTAGCTCAGTTATGCAGTGGATATTAAGTCACACGGCCACGAACATGAAACCGGCGGCGCCAGACTGGGCTCACATTCACAGCAAAAGCAATGAATGTTTTCCTACCGGTGGGAAGGGAAAAGGCACAGACAGTGTAATAAACTCTTACTTGAACCTACTAAATCAGCTCACAACAAGCATCGCTGAGTGTTGACCAGGCTCCCCAGCAAGACACGTAGTTACAGTGCTGCCATCCTCCCTGGGAAGGCATTTCCCTCAGTTTAGGTGACTCTTTGTAAGGCACATAGAGCTATTTTCCCCTTTCTTTCCATAATTCACCATTCATCCAGGCAGCAGCTTTGTATCCAACACTCATATGCTCCATACTGCGACTGGAAGTCTGCAGTATGGTAGATGATGGGGAAAAAAAGTGTGCAGAAACTATTTCATTGGCAGAGCAGGGAATGGCCTTGGTTTGTCACAGGATACTGGGGAAATCACAGCGTACCTCAGTTTCTCTACCTGTCAAAGAAGGATGAGGGCTCAATGTACTTTGGTAGAATATTTTATCTCTGTAAAAATCCTCACCAGCAACGCACCATGAAGAACGTTTTTAAATGCTGAAAAGCATCAGGCCGTGGTTTCACATTCGTTACTACAGGTTCATGGTGCAGGATGTCCGCTCTTCCACATCTTCAGAAATGCATTCGTGATTTGAATTGAGCACAAACAGTTTGGCAAGGAATGCTTCCATTAGCCTTAATGTTGGAGTAAAGACGACAACATCTGACCCAGCACAAAGTCCTTTGTGTCACCTGACAGTGGGTTTTTCAAAACTTGAAATTAAATGCCTAAAATAAGAATGTCCTTATTTAGAACCACAGTCTTAGACAGGATAAGAATAACCTAAATTGGACATAGCTGCCTTTTAGCAATACTGTATGGAAGCTGAACTTGTGACTTTCACTTAAACCAGAGCGAGGAGGTTGTTCACATAACACACAACATGCAATATAAGAGAAAATGTGGCGCTTTTAAGAGAAAACTCTGGATGTAACATGCAGAGCTGAGATGCGAGGAAGCAACACTCAGCATCACAAAGCAGCACTGAGCAGCACATCAGGGTAGATGACGGTGAGTTTTAAACTGGGCAGCAGGGAAACTAAATGGCTCTGGTTTTAGTGGCAGGTCCCTCACTGCAGAAAGGACCAGGAGCATTGCCTGAGCCCCGTCAGACATGAGGGAACATCAGCCTGCCACCACCTGCTGCTGTACAAAGGCATCCATTTACGTTTCTATCCATTTCTGTGGGAGCTGGTACCTAAACACCTCCAGCTGTGATTCATCTGCATCCCACAGAACAGCTGGGGCAGAGATGGGAGTCCATCCAAAGCTACAGATCTCAGTCCAGTGCCTCCCATTCACGAGTGCTCTCTTCTCAAGGGTTCTGTATGAAGACCCTTACACTTACACAAACACACACAACACAAATGAACCTCAACCTTAAAACCATTCTGAAGCTCAGACTGGTGTAGTCACCTAACAGTGATCCCAGCTAGAAACTGGCTCTCAGTCTGATCATCTCTTTGGCTGAGTTTTTCTGTTAAGACCAGCTGCAGCAAGGGAAAGCATGGTCATGTGGACTTGGGGAAAATCTAACTCTGCCTTGATTTTACTTAATTTCTGAAGTCCTAAAGGGAAGACAATTGCCAAAAACAAAGCAATCTGTCTTCACTTTTTACATGCTGTGTCTCCCAG
>JAPSGF010000022.1:4455084-4530084 GCA_035772895.1 Perdix hodgsoniae
GGCTGGGCCTTCAGAAGGCCTCCCCTGCTATGTCTTTACACAAAGGAAACTATCTCTTCCCCACATCTGGCATTATATTTGACTGTCCTCACATTAAAATTAAATTCTGATAAAAACGGGCATAAAGGCGAAAGGGTGAGGAGGAAACAGTTCGCAGCGGTATTGATGAGAACAGCTTGCAGCTGGAAGCCTGAGATAACACAGTTTGTCAGAACGCTGTCACACAGCTGCCTGCATAATGAGGTAAGGAGAAAAAAAAAAAAAGAAAAAAAACCAAAACCTCTTCCATTTGTTATCAGTAGAAATCTCCAAAGGAGATGCATCATTTAGAAGTAGCCTGACTAATGGTCAAGTTCTAGAGGGATGCAGATGGGATGTGGAAAATATTCCCCACCAGCCAAGCCCCAGGCTCCAGCATCCTTAGCAACGTGCACCTCATGCTGCACAAAGCTGGATGGCAGCACCTGATCTGGGATGGGGGTTGAAAGCATCACAGTGGTCAAACGTGGCTGATAGAGGAGACTTTTGAGCCGTTACCCTCCTGTCTGCCACTACAGAAGACTCACACATGAGCCGAAGTCCTTCATTTAGGATTAACTCACACCAGTGCCACTGCAGTAAAAATCACTTCCATTTTATACTGTTGGCTTATGCCCATAGAAAGAAGAAAAGACTTATGCCCATACATCTTTTGAAATGTCTGAGGCACATTTTTTCAACGTATGCATTTGTTCAATTGAGAACAAAACATCTTGGAGCACCATCTTCCAATTTTGTTCCAAGAAACAAGAGGACCCCTATACGTCACAGTTCCCTGCCCCTTCAGGGAGATCAGCCCAGAAAATAGGAAGAAGTGACACACTGCACTGCAGGAACTGCCCGACATGGGCCCAAGGGTCCGTCTCGCTCATACCCTCCTGCAAATCCAGGTGCCCAAGGCAGCTATCAGCAACCCGTCTGTAGGGAGAGTTTCTTCCAGTGGTGAGGTGCTGAAAGAGGCTGTCCAGAGAGGTTATGGATGTGCCATCTCTGGAGGTGTTCAAGGCCGGGTTGGATGGAACTCTGGGCAACCTGGTCTTGCACGTAATCTACAGGATGTTGGCTCTGCCCGTGGCGGGGGAGTTGGAACTTGATGATCCATGTGGTCCCTTCTAACTCAAGCCATTCTGTGAGTCTATGATTTACCCCCACTATTCTGGTAGCACTCAGTCTGCTAAAGGTGTCAAGGAAAGAAATGTATTTCAACAGACTTCAACTGAGAATAGCTCCTTTTGATGGACGACATCAAGGCAGGAAGTCAAATAGGAGAGCCTCTCATGGATTTATTGCCATCACAAGTTAGATGCCTGGATACAAAGCTTTAACTGCTCCAAATATTTCTGTGTGCCTTTTCAAGCTATTTGTGCAATGCCACAAAAAATAACCCTGCACTCTGAGCAACCAGGGCAGAAGGGGAAGAATGACATCGGGGAGCAGAAGACTCCCTTGACATCCACCAGCATGATGAACTGCAATTTGTTAAACTGGTTTTGACAGGTAGAACTGGTATATAAGACACAAAGGAGAGAGGACATCACACCAAAGAGGCCAAATATCGATTGTGACCTTTTACAGAGTAACACTTGCACTGCACACATACGTTGTCAATGTAGTTAAAAGGCCAAGCACTGCTGAAGGTATTTCTTTTTCCCTTGCCAAATGTTAATTTGCGCCAAGCAATTCACAGGGACTATACAAGGATCACAGCCTTCCACAGAAATCTCCTTCATACTTCCACTGAATTGTGAAAAACAGTTTTCATGATTTAAAGGGAGTCATATGGATTATTTCTTCTGTCTCCATGCATTTCTAGAGACATCAGAGATGGTTAGGTGATTTTGATGTGTCTCTCCCCTCTCTTTACATTCCTCATGTGTTGCTCATTTACACCATTCCATTTGGGCTACAAGCCATCCTCTGCCATGGCCTGTTTCATGATCCTTTACGCTTCTATTCTGTACGGCTGTTTCACTTTGAAGGGGGTTTCTGTCTCATAGAGGAGAGAAACAAGGACAACTCCAGACAACGGTGCGCTCGTCTACAAAGAAAGCTGTTGCTACAGCAGAAGGAAACCTGGCCTGTTCCTGTCTGCTACCCAGGCTTCTGCAAACGCAGGAGTAGCAAATAGATATTTAAAACAAAACAAAACAAAAACTTTACCTTGATATCTTTCTCAACGTTTTGAACATTGTATATTTGAATTCATTTATCTACAGTGCTTGTTTTGAAGTAACTCATTTATATGAAGGAAAAGTAGTGGGAAAAACAGGAAAATGGCACACTGAAATTGGAATATGGAATGACCAAAGCTGACTGTGTCTATGATTAAATGATGACCATTTAAAAGCAAAGGAAACAAAACCTTCATACTAAAAGGAGGCTCAATTGTCACAGAATTTAGGTAATTGAATTAGTAACATAAAGCTTTCCTCCTTTCAATGAAATCTTGCATAGACTTCCACGTAAGCCCCTAATTCATGCTATTTACCAAATTTTTGCACTTTCCTTAAGCATTAACAATGTCCTAACTGTACAGTCCCTTCTGATACCACACTCCTGGATGGAGCTACGCCAGATGCAGAAACTCTTAGATTATCAGAGGGAAAACAAACAAACAAACAAACAAAAAAAAACAGAAAAAGAAATACTATGTGAACCCTTGGCACAAAGGTGTCGCAAAAAATCTCTTCCACCATCTCTTCCAATCCCCACAGCCTGTAACAACCCATCGACACCATGCTTTGCAGCTGCAGAAAGAAGCCTACAGCCAATACCTCTGCCTCTACACTTGCCTTCACTGACAGAGCTGACAAAGGAAGATGGGTGAGGAAATCGGGCACTTAGAGATGTGACTTTGCCTCTGTTGCTACCAAGCCTTAGGTCTTCTCACTCGGGTAAACCCTGAAGGATGAGTAAGAGGGCAGGCCTGGGAGAGCCATGCAGCAGTGCTACCCCAGGCTGCAGCTGTAGGCACAGCATGCTGGAAGCTTACGCCAGATCTGCAGGACAGGGCCCTTCCAGCATCCCAGTGCACTGCTGACCCAAGGCAAGGTGAATTCTGCCTCTGCCACGCAGCCAGCAAAACAGCTGGAGCTCCTGCAGCCCCTCTGAGCTGCTGCCCCACTCACATGGAATTTCCACCCGGTAGTGTTGAGGTGTGTTTTCTCTCGTAGGCGAGTATAGCACTTGCTAACATCACAGGGGCAAGCTGAGCTGCACGTAGGTGTGATTTACTGCTCCTGTGTGTTCTGGCACTCACTCAGCCCCTCATCTGAGAACAGAGACTCACGTTTTCTCCTTTTGACACTGACGCATCGTGCCTTTGGGACAAAACGTGTGGAAATCGGATCACATGAAAGGCAAGGCGCACAATTACGAACCAGCTTGACTTTGTATTTTATTTAAGCAGAAGGCAATACTTGGGAGTTAAGCAACCCTCCACATCAATACTATAATCTCTCTCTGCATGCTGCAAACTGGTGAGCACCAGCTGCTCCAGCCCCAGGGTTGTGTGGGGCAGCAGTGGGGTACGGCCCCAGCACAGCATGGCCACGTGTAGGAGTGTTCGTGCAGAGGGTGTTCATCCTTGCAGCTCCCCAGGGGCTACAGATTAGGAGAAGAGATGCCAGATAATTCCTAAATCTCTCCCTCTTCCACCCCCAAGCCATCATGCTTACTGCTGACATTTGTCGAAAGCCAGGTCTGGGAAATGTAAAGATCTGCGTAATGTTTGCGAATCTACCGACTTTGAACAGTAGCCTGCCCTCTATTCATCTAATTTTCTGTAAGCGTATAGGTGTTAGCATCTAAAGCTTGTTTGCACAACCTGTGTGACACCACACCTTCACATCCCTGCCCTTTCTGCTTCGCAGCAAAATAAATCATCTGCTCGGAACGTCCCACCTCCGGCTGCAGGCACAGATCACTGCTGTGCCACAGCTGGCTCCCGTGGCGGAGAAACTCAACACAGCTCTAAGTTACCTTGGCAGTCATGATTTACAACAGTATTCCAGTGAATCTAATCAGAAGTGTGAATACTCCCCTCCTATCTGGCACACATCGTTGGCGTTCTAATTATTCACACATTTTGGCAAGCGTTATGGTGTTCCCCTACCAAGCTCCTAATCCCTGCAGATCAGTTAAAATAAATGAAAGAGAGAATCAAAAGGCACTTAAAAATTCAACGGTTCTCTAAATGGGTTTGAACAGGTTCCAGATTATCAGTGGTTGCAGTTGACTAGCACTTTAAATTAGGCCCTCCCTCTCCTACACACCTCACGTTTCCCTGTTCTCATTTAAAGGAACTCTGCTATTCCAATTCCTGCATGTGCCAAAATGTCTGAGTAAAGAAGGAAACACACGCAGACCGCTTATATTTAGTACACAGCACAAAACTTTGAGCTTTGGGATCTTGATTTGAAGCTAAGGACTGCAAAGCCTGCCTATAAAATACCTGCAAGAAGAGACTCTCACTCCATGCAGCGCTGACTCTCAGACTGCTGCCTGCAGACAGTCATTTTTGCTGGCTGCCTTTCCAAAAGTCACTTCACACACTGCTACACGTAACCCCCCCCAGCACAAAGCACAGCTCAGCAGCACCTCGCCCCACTGCTGGAGCCAGCGCTATCCCCTTTAGCCTCACCCTCGCAGCCTCTCACTCTTCCCTGCATAAAATTTTCTGCTCCAGCTGCTCTCTGTGACCCAGTAAGCAGAGCTGGGAATAAACTATAACCTCTCCACTTCAGGTAGTTTAGCATTTCGGTCTCAAGCCAGTTTTCTGCCGGACCTACCATCACTCACACGCACACACACTTGCACTGTCATACTTCTCTGTTTCACCAAGTTATTTTTTAGCCAGCCATTTACGAGAGAAAAGACCGCTTTATGCTGTGCAGTTCTTTTCCTTCTCCATTACTTGTTCCCAGGTGCCTTGTATAACTGTGATGCTTTTGTTGCAGATTCGGCACCATACCAACGCAAACAGCACCCACACGTCTATTTATTAAAGACTCCCGGTCGTTTATGTACCTCTGTGTTCTGGGGAAACACTGAAGAAGTAAAAAAATGTTGATGTTTCATACATACGAAATAACACAGGACAGGTCAGCACCTCAAAACGACTCGTTTTTAAGGTGTCACCACAGAAAGCAGCCAAGATAAATCTCCATGTCACCAACAAAGGTCTTGGAGTGACACTCATAGTAAAACACAGAACTAAAAGGAAAAGGAAAACATTAAGAAACATGTGTGAACCAGAGACCAGCAAACAGGATGTTTTCATGCTTCTGTGTAGTCTGCAGCAATGATAGACTCATTTCTTATCTGGTGTAAATCAATACAGTACCATTAAGCTCATTAGGATTTTGCACATTTACACTGAATGGAGATCTGTACGGTATTGTTCTCAGTTTCAGCTTGCTAAGAGAGAAATAGTTGGTCATGTGTCAACAGCATTGCAGTTCTGGAGGCCAGGAAAGAAAGAAAGCAAAAAAACAGGGAAAGTGGGAAGTCACAAAGAGGGAAAAAACTTGAATGAAAAATGACATAAGGTATCTGAGAGCCTTTCCCACATGCACAACCCTCCTCAGAACCATGCTAACATGGCCCTTTTGTCTGGCAGTTCTAGCTCAATGCACCTGCACAATAAAAAGTTGAATACACAAATGCAGCACTTTGAATCTTTGCAAATCAGACTGCAAAGACATGAAGATCTCCATAGGTATGTGCTAGTTACTCTACCATGAGGTCAGATACTGTTGGCTCCACCTAACCTTCAGGTTTCTATGTACAGATTTCAATCAGTCAATGGTTTTCCTTTTTTTTGCATGTTTTTAATATTCATCAGAGGTCAGAAAATGGTGTTGGGCACCGTGTGGCTGAAGCATTCAAGAAGAAGATCTAGGCACCGACGACTTTGTAGATAAGGGCCTCAAAATAACATGGCTTGTATGAAACTTATAGCCCTGACTGTCCATCAGACTGAAGTCTAGTTTTATTTGCAGGATCCGGGCTGCCTTTAATGAGAAAAAAAGCCAGGGAGTGACATGGGAACAACAAGAATGAACTGACAATGGTTACAGGTAAAGCACACAGAGGGAGCAAGTTTATGTTACTGCTATCTAAAGGCTCTGTCTTTGCGGTCTTATTCAAGTACAATATCCCGCTGATTTAAAGCAGACTGCATTTATAAAGAAAGTCATTTTTTTCTTTTTTTCTGGTCTTCAAAACCAGATTACATTATTTGTTCTCTTGCAGCTTGCATAAGGCCAGCATAAAACCCACGAAGCTGGTGTACATTCCACACTGTGTGCTCTGGCTAATACAAAAGCATGTGATGGTGTGTCCACAGATCTGGTCTGAATTACTGCAGAACAACATTCCTCATTTATGAGCACAGTCAAAACATTAAGGACATTTCAATCCTCTTTTTAAGCTGCACTCAATTTTAGTAGTAACCTTTTTGGAATTTTTGTTGTTGTTGTTGTTAAGATTATTAGCAACAGAATGAAATGATCTCAAACACATCTGTTTTAAGATTGAATCGAAATAGATTTTTTTGATAAGATATATTAATGATTGTATTTATGTGTCGGCTCCGAGTGCTTCACAAATATTGATGAATTAAAGCCTCATGACAGGCTTGCAAGCAGGACAATGTTAACACACCCTATTTACAGATGGAACTGTAAACTCTGTCAAGAGATATTCTGAGATTAAATGATTTGCTCAGGGTCAGAAAGTCACGAATAGCACTCTAGAGTCACATGCTGCTACTCCGGTCAAAACACAGTCTTCACATTATGAGTGATCAGCCACAAATGCAAACATTCATAAACCCTGACTTTACTCTGTGAGATAACCATGGTATTTACTGGCTACAAGAACAGAAGTTCTGGTCTTATTTTTCCTCATTAAATCCCATTCAGTTTGCAAGGAAGACAGAAGTAAACATGATAAAGAAAGAAATAAATACATAAATGTCACCCACCGAAGGGCAGTTTGCTTTATTTATATTTCCTATGCCAGAAATGATGGCGATCTTATTATATGTCCTTCAGTATAATAAATGAATGTAAACTGAGAAGATCTAAGGCTCATAATGGATAATAGTTTGTACCTTTAGTGCCTTAAAGCAAGGCAACTTGATACCATTAACAATTCCTTGTCTAGCAATAATGTTAAACTATATGTTTTCAGGGAGAAAATGGAAGAGATGGGGGAAGAAATAAAAAACCCTATGTCATTTGACAGAAACCACATGAGTTATTCAAATGTATTCATTAGAACATTGTGATGCACGGTGAGTTTGTAGGACTCCGGAATTTCTCTAGGTGGCTTACAAACAAGAACAAGCAAAAGCGTATACTGAATGGAAATAGGATATTTCTACCACACCTGTGCTTCTGTTTTGAATGTTCCTTACCCAAGACTCCATCCATCTATGCTTACTTTGCTTGGTTGTTGGTTTTTTTTTGATGCATTTCCAACTGTCAGTAGTTATTTGTGAAGGCTTAAATGGCTAAAGGCCTTCTCCTGCGAAGAACGTGAGTGCCACTCATAAAACAGCACGAGAGCTTGCACCACTCTCCCCCATTATATGCCACATAACGGCAAAGAATGTTAATACAGAGGGAAAGAAAATCAAAGCTTGGCACATAAAAGCAAACTTGAGAATGATCGTTGTGAATCCTGGCCTGATATAAGCTAGTGGAGGAAACCATACATATGGACCATACAGATGAATCTAGAACCACGCTGTTCAACGTTCAATTTTTACTTCTTAAGAAACAACACAAAATCGTAGCAGTGCATGCAGTATTATCTGGAAGCAACATAACGTAACATAAACGAGCACAAAAAAGATGAACGCTCTTCCCAACAAAACCATTTTCTATGAAGAGACCAAGGTAGATGCATTTGCATGCTCTCTATTGCAGACTGCCTAATATAAAGCAGCGCAATGTATTTCTCCTTGTGGTTTGTTAACAACACCAAATCAGATTCAAAGATCCTGGGAGAGAAATGTGCTCAACAATCTCTTCAGATCTCCTGGAGGACAGTTAAGCTTGAACTTCTCTCTAACTTTGCAAGGGCAACTCTGCTGCCACACAGAACTCGCACGGCCTGGCAGCAACCATCCAAACTCAGGTACGGCACCATGAAGGTCCATCAGTGTTGGAATCCCTTCATGTGTCACACCAGTTGTGTCCAACCATCTGCTCTACCCAAACGGGTTTGATCACAGGCCTGGCTGTACTTTCTGACAGACGCTGCAGTTTTAAAACACTGCTTGCCTTTTAGCATATGCGGGATTTTCTTTTTCTTTTTTAACTTAGCAATTGCTATGGTGCACTCTCATTTTCAATTTTAATAGCTAAAGATATGCACGCAAAAAGCATCCTAATTACTGCTTTCCTTGCAGACGCAGCCATTTCCTTGGGTTTTTATTGCCATTAGTTTTCCTCACCGATTTATCCTTAGCTACTCTCTTTGCATCTTCCTCGCCTCCCCTGAGCCCTTTCCTCCTCGCTTCTCAAGACTTGTCAGCACGCCTCCAATCCCCAGGAGAGATTGAAGGCCTTGTAAAACCCACTGCGCAAACAAGCATTCCTGTTCATTTATCACATTTAGCATGCGCACTTCCACACTCATCAAAACCAAGCCTGAGCTCGCTAAGTCATTTCCCTCTCCCAATTACAAATTAGTCCATTAGGCTGTCTGCAGTAGGCCCTCTGTTGCATCTTGGTAATGGCTTCTGAGATTTCCATCATAATCGTAATGGCTCCCTGTGCAGCCATGAGGGCAGATGGAGGCCGCTCGTGGGTAATGAGGTATCACACACTACCAAAGGGCACAGCTCTGGGCTCATTATTTAGTCTTGGCTGTTTTGTGAAAACAACAACAAAGGTAAAATGCTGAAGGGAACACTTTAGCATATTAAATTAACACTTCTTGAAATTTCTCTCTGTAAACATGCCATATTTTTTCTTTATGAAACATCCCATGCGTCTGAGCATGTGACTTGAGGGAGGAGGGGAAGGAGCTGTGGTGCTGGCACTGCCACGTCCTCCCCACACCCCCAGAGCCTCTCCTGTGGGAGCTGAAGGCACCAGAGAGAACATGGCACTGTCTGGGGACCTGGCTGACTGTGGGGCTGATGGGGCTTCAATGAGTTTGGCCCTACAATCCAGCCTAGGGAGCTGCTTGGTCCTGATGGTGCTACCTGAGCTGTCTCTGAACACAACATCTCCAAGGGCTGTGCCCTGCGGTGGTGTACATGTGTTGAACAAAGAACCAGAGAATGGCTTATGTTGGAAGGGATCTTAAAGATCATCCAGTTCCAACCTCTGCCGTACACTGAGTGACTCACCAGTTCAGGTTGCCTAGGGCCCATTGGTGGCCTGAGACACCTCCAGGGATGGGGTACTCACAGCTCTGGACGGCAGTGCCAGGGCCTCATCGCCTTCTGAGTGAAGAATTTTTTCCTAACATTTAACCTAAAGATCCCCTCTTTAAGTTTAAAGCCATTCCCCCTTGTGCTATCACTATCAGACTGTGTTAAAGAAGTCACTCCCCTTCTTGCTTATAAGCTGCCATCAAGTACTGGAAGGCAGCAAGTAAGTCCAGTTGCTCATTCTGGAGACCTGGCAATTTGGCTGCTTCTTTCCCCCAAACAGACCTGAGCCGAGCGCTGTGATCGCCCCTAATAAAGAGTCCCACAGCATCCATCCCAGTGCTGGGGGGGCAGTCTGGCAGCTGAGCTGCTCGTCCCACAGACAGAAACCATGGTTAAGACGAGAAGGTTAAAATCAATATCAATTAGACGCTCTTTGAAATTGCTGCTCTCTTTAGATTTTGTGTATTGGATGTGAACTATTGCTAATTTGCCTTTGCTCCCAGCGGAGCAATAGCGTTCATGATATCTGATACTGCTGTACTCTGGAAGTAGGGATAGTCAGAAGCAAGGCTCTCCCTGCAGCTGAGCTTAATTTGTTTTCCCTGTAGGTTTGTAGGCTTTTTTTTTTTCTTCTCTTCTTTTATCCCTCTAAAATCATGAGAGTATGAACAGGGCCATGAAAGCACCCAAGTCAACATGGAGGGAGGAGAGGGAACAGGGAATGAGCTTGGGCAGGGGATGGAAGTATCCATCCCATAACCTCACACAACTTAAAACACAGCCAGAAGAGTAAGGCTGTGGGAGAATCAGAGTGAAATGCGTGTCTTTACGGGATTTACCTGCCTCCAGCTCTGGGCAGCATCTTCAGACCCGCTCCCAAACGCTGTGCAGGAGCCACTGCTGAGTCACATCCCGAGATGCTACATTGTGAGCCCATATTGAAAAATATGTTCCACATCAGGTACACTTCTTGTTGCAGGAGAAGAAAGTCAGCCAGGGCAATGATTCTTTGAGGTAAGGGGAGTGCAAACACAACGTTAGCAGGTGGATTGGTATCTGACTCTGCTTTGGTGAGTAGTAAAACACAAATTTATGAGCTGGATTTTGTTAAAGTTGGATATGGATTTTTGAAAATGAAAAGGATGTATGGGGGGATGGCAGTGAGACATTTAATCAATGTCATAAAAATGTAACATTCATTGGTCTCCTAAAATGAAATTAATAATCTGTGTAGAAGTATCATTAGAAGCTAAGTGACGTTTTTAGGCTTTGATTTGTAAGTTGTAACAAATCTTACTTCCACATATTTCAAACATTCTTAGTGATATCCATCTTTATTAAAACATACCAAAACCTTTTCACCTCAGCTAGAGTGGCCCATCAAGCATTTTTTCCCCAGCATAATACTCTTAACTAAAAAGATACATTATCAGGCACAGACTTTCAAGTAATGAAGGCAGGAAGAGACAAGCTCCGTACCATATTCAAATTAAATCAGGGATTTCAATACTCCCTGATTATCAGGGAGTCTTGTCTTTCACTAATAAATTTCTCCTTCATCTCAGGCACAGGCTTTCTAAGCTGATCATATGTTTCATTGTATGCAGAAGGGCGAAAATAAGTTGCGTGCATGTGGGGAGGAGGAGCGCACCTTAAAAAATTAGGGAAGTCTGCTAGATAAACGATGGGAAATATTACATAAAAATGCAGAACACAAATCTGATTTACATGCCCTGCTGAATTTAGAAGGATTTGGAGGAAGGAGTAGCTAATATACTAAGGCTTATTCTCCTTGCATTTAACGTCAAGGTATTTCACATCAAAGTATTTCCATACATTTTAATGGAGCTACCTTTGATTTGCACCAGCTAAGTGAGATGAGAAGCCTGAGACCAGAGCAGGGATTACCCCATGTCATCTCTTGTACAGAAGGGAAGGTGACACATCTCCTCTCCCCTCTCTGCCTTCCTTTTGCCTTTCAAAACATATAGCAAAAGGGCATCGGTATAGATTAATTTTCTTTTTTTTTTATAATTAGCAACAGGGTCACAATCAACCTGTGCAACTGGGAGAGCACATCTTTTCTTTGCAGATCTCTGTCAAACATATTCTAATTAAGCTGTTTCTGTTTCCATTATGAGGAAGGTGACGGCAGGGAAAAGTTGGTGGGAGTTATCGCTGTGCGTGTTTGGAAGTGACAGAGATAAAGGATAACCCCTGTGTTGTGGCTGTGACAACAGTAACACACCGAGCCTCCTGCTGAGACTCACTGCTGGAGCTTGGTGGGTCGTCCTTGCCTCAAAGAGAATACAGTACGAACAGAAGGAGAGATAAAGCTGGTATCACAACCCTATCAGCAAACAGAAACTGAGGCACAGAGAGACGGGACTCGTTGCCCAATATGACAAAGCTGCTCTACATCAAAACCCAGTGTCGCACCTAATTCTCCAAAGTCCCAGTTAAGTGCCTTAATCAAAAATTGCTTCAGGGCCTAGAGAGAATTGTCCTTTATATTAATTATCCTTTACATTGAAGAGCGACTAGGAAAGTAGTTCTTGTTTTACTACTAGGCCAACTTCCAAAGGGTCCCACTGAACAAAACATTCAAAACTTCACAAGGGATTTTTGACCGATTTTGCTACCACCTTTGATTCTAATTGCGTTACTCCATAATTGCTCTGCTACGGGAGAGCAGGGCACGTTTATTTATAAGCTGTACAGGCTTCATTTCTGCATGGCAGGGAACTCGGTGGCACTTATCACCACTCTGATGTCCTTTTGTCACCTAACCCCATTCTAATTCAAAGACGCAACTTAAAATAAAATCTCCCCTATCAGCAATCACATGAAATTCCTGACCATTTCCAAATATCAAGATGATATTTTTACACTCGCCCAAGGGCTTTGGACTCCCAAGGTTCATTAAGAATGGCTCAGGCTGCAGATCTGCAGCTTTGGACATAATGAGTCTATAGTCTCTTTGTTTGGAATTATTTTTCCCAAGGGAGAAAATTATACATGGCAGTATACATAGACGCGTATATAAATCACTTTCCCAACTTTCCCAACTAGAAAGCCTCAGACTTCCCCACAGTTACTTCTCTTCACAGCTTTGTGTGGACTCACATGGCCACATCAGGAATGCCACAGCTAAGCGTGTCCACAAATGTACCAACACCACAATGTCAGAAGGCACACATAGGTGCCCCACTTCATTCTCTACTTTTGAAGCACCACCTATTGACAGGTATTAAGAATAACTGCTAGGTATACCACACTACATTCCCTTATTACAATTTTTGAATACTTTATTTTCCATTGAAATTATTTACTTTAAGAATAAACAAAGGCCCCTCCCTTTGAGAAGGTTAGGTCTTTGCTCAAGCCCACAGATTTTTAACCTCATAAATATTCCCAGCTATAAGATCTTATTAAGAAGGTATGTCTCCCAAGAGCATAAAACCATCAAGCTGTAAATTTTATTTAATTTCCCATGAGATTTCCTAGCCTCATACATATAATTAGAGTGCAGTATAGAGCACTTTTTGTGTTTTGTCAATAAATCACTAGGGAACAATCAACGTTTAAGAGGACAAGCTTTAATGATTTTTCAGACCCCTAAGCAATCATGCCTGCTACAGTGGCAAGCTGGTCTTTAACTTTCTCTAACTAGGATTGTGGACTGTAATGTTAGATAGGGTCCCAAACACTTAATCCTATTAGACTCCGCAGCCCAGACAATCATAGCGTACACCCCAGGGACATATTGATTTTGATTTGGTTGACAGATAAGACGAGCCAAGCTACTGTAGGCTATGCTTTATTAAGTGTTTACAAATTAAATATCTTAAGGTCTGTAACAAGCACAACTCTGCCACAGAGCCAACTGCAGATTTGCAATTACCTGTGCAGATAGACAAGAGATGACTCTCCATCCATCACTGAGAGCACGTCTTACAGTGTCAGGAGCATCGAGGGCAGCCAGTCAAGAGGCACTCCCCTGTTCCTCACCCAGGAAGACGAAAGCCTCTATTGCCTGTACTTCAGTACAGCCTCTTGAGAAACCCAAGTCTTCTCATAAGACTTTTGCTTGTGGTAATAATCTCAGAACGTCACTTAGGAGTAACTCATCAGTTCAGACTGAGCCGTGACAGAAGTGTTTTGTATTTTTAATAAGTCAACGCTTTCTTTGCTTACTTGCCCTCTCTGTATCTTAACTCACGAATGGAGTATTTTTTTCACAGCCCATAATTTCTATATTGCCACCACAGCTTTCATTTGTTCTAATTTATCCTTCTTGGGTACTCTTGGAAATTCCTTAATGCGCAGCGTGGACGAAGATACACCTTTCTCTCATACACAGATTGTCTGTGACTTTTGGAAAGACGATCTCATCCTGTTATTACAAAAAACATTAGCTGTTGTGGATTAGTTAAAGATAAAATGCACACAATCAAATTCTTTCTTGCATGCAACCCATAAAGTAACTTTTACACCTGAAAGAGCTCAATGAGTATATTTCTGATTTGGTGGTATTTTACCCTTGACTTTGCACTGACGCCAATGACAGAAGAGATTAAAAAAAGCCTGCAGAGAACTGGATGCAAACTTTTCATAAATACACCAAAAGGAAATACCTGGAAGAGAAAATGCCTTCCTGAACCACATAATGCACAGCAGTATACAGAACTACTTGGGTCAACAGATTGGATGGCATTGCTGTACTTTGAATTACCCTTGTGATCTCAAGTGGAAACCATCTTATAGGCACTGAATGCACATTAAACACTTGAGCTTTTCGTCGTATAATTTGATAATCACACCAGCTACACTATCAGGCAAAAGTCTCCCAAGTACTTTAAATATGTTAATGAACCAAGATTTTATCTATAGTCTTATACAGCTTGCACAAATCTATAAATAGGCTTATCTCAGGGTTATTGCTGTTATAAATTAATTATGGAAATGTCAACCAAATCAGGTACATGCCAAAGGAGTAATGGGGAGAGCAGTGATTTGCAACAGAAGATTCAGATAGCGGGTGACCTGCATGAAGGGTTCACAGCCCCTGGCAGCAGTCCACAAGCTTCAGGGGAATTTAACCTTGAAGAATACACTTAAAATTGGTTTTCATATGAGTAATTGACAGTGGCCGAAGAAGCGAACTGAGTTAGAGAAGAGTTATTGCACTGTTTTCTTTTGAGATCTCATTCCTTAAGCCACAATTGCTTTTTTTTTTTTTTTTTTTTTTTTAAGGCACCAGGAGCTGCAGAGCAGAGAGTCTGACTTCTTTGATTTTGTGTTTGTTTGGAGGTTTTCTCAGAGGAGGAAACATAAGGGAACTGAGATTTGGGGCCTTGATGTAAATTAATTACCTTTAGTGAACTATGTCAAATATATGCTCAGAAATGAAAGACTACTATTTAAAAGGAAAATCCCAGTCAAACCTAAATTGTTCTCCCTCTTAGGTTTAAACATGTATTTGTTTTTAAAGTTTCCAACAGAAGTACATGACTCCTGAATCTTTTAAACAACTTCATGTGTGTCTCTTTACGCTTACAGTAAATCTGAACCAAATGGCACTCTGGAAGGTTGAGAGATGAGTTGGGGGCACAACTACCCCTAATCCTAAATGCCATTTTACTTCTATGATTTATTCTACGTTTATAGTACAAAGCCTGGATGTGGATAAAGACTCGTAATACATCAGCTGCTTCACAAAGTGAACAAAATGATGACCCATGCCCCAAACAGCTACCACTCAAAAAGAAATAGTCTTCATCCTCCAGAGTTTATGCCTATCATTTTTATTCAATCTGAAGACATTTGTAGAAATTTTTTACTATTTCCTCTTTTCTTATCATTCTTGTAATAGGCTGATATCATTGCTGAGAAAACGATAAAGCAAAAAGTAGGGCATCAGCAAATTAAACATTATTATGTACAAGCAGTGCTGAACTTAAGAGGCATGTTAAAAATCCATGTACGTTCTGTTAGTTTATAGAAAGTTCAATGTAAGGCAATGTTGACTTTGTAGAGCTGAAAAGAAAAAAAGCACCACCAGTACAGTGATTGGTATTGGCAGCATTTGAGTCTCTAGTCCTATCCCGCTATAGCCAATCTAAAGTTATTACAGAACTCATCCCAAATAACTTGCAAAAAGCAGAATCTCCTTCGCAAGGAATTTAGATATTCTTCTGGGTAACAGAATTCTGACTCTCAGCTAGGATCCACTCCTGTGTGACTGAAATATAAATAAATTTTCGAAAGAGGCTGCTTCCAGAATATCAAATCATCTCAGGATGCCTATAGATGCTTTATTCTTCTGCTACATCAAAATAAATGGATTAAACAAAATGCTTTCTATTGCTCGTGAGGACATGGTGCTCCAGCAGGTCAAATACAGATCTGACTGCAATCATCACTGGGCCTTGGGATCTCCAGGCTACATTATTACAGTTCTCTATTCCTAGACAGGAACTACAGACAGTGGCCAATGCAACGTTCTGTTCTCATAATCAGATCAACCACCGCTCAGGTTGGTTCCAGTCTCATTATTGCAGCCCACCTCAAATATCAGAAATCAATCAAAGTCGCAGACTGAGAGTCTCAAGGTACAATACAGAAATGATCAAATTGCTAAGGGAGTTACCTCTCCCTGCTGGAGAAAAACACCTCTGCCAAGCACGCAGAGTCTCCAGGAATATCAGTATTAAAGGAGAAAGAGTCTCGGAGGGCTGTGATTCTCTGTGTAACACTCCTAGTGCCACAACCAGACAGAACATGTGAAGAACTTGATATCTCACAGTGAAATACCATTGAATTTCTTCCTTATAAAACTCTAATGAAGACAGAGATGATAAAACATGAAAGAAAGAAGCAGAATGACACAAAAACTGTTCCATCAGCCAGAAGACTGAAATGGAAAGTCATCGATGGGCTGTGTCTGGGTAGTTTCTTTTTGGACCGAATTCTCCTCAGTGCCAAAGGAGCAGTGAATAGTCTACACATCCTTTAAACACACATTCAAGCTGTTAACTGTGAGGGGAAATTAAATAATAAGGTGTGCTTCTTCTCTGGTCCTCACTACACTGAGAGAACTTCAACCAACATACAAGGTGTTCTTATAAGGTCCAAGTGCCATCCTCTGACGTGAACACTAGAACTGCAGAAGTTACATAAAACTGGTGGACATGTTGTGAAATTGGGAGCTACACTGTTTGCTCTTGGTCCCTTCCATGAAAAACTTGTATTACACAAATTCAATCCAAAACCATGAAGCACTGAATTTTCTGAGTAGATGAAGTGAAGAAATTTACCTGTGACAGTTTTCACAAGATGAAGTAAGTTTGGTTTGAAGTATTTCGACAAAATGCTAAATATTTCCTGCAAAGTAGCTATGCTTTATAAACACGCCTCCCGATTCACCTGCAGGACGGTGTTGCAGACCATCATCTAAATTAAACCCCCAGATGAAATCTGCATAGAACTACCAGCAACAGTACAGGATTCCTGAAATAAAACAACCAACTTCTGGTTACCTTGTCCTGCCTTGTGTTTTATACAGTAAATGATCAACCTTTCACTCAACTGCTGCGCATTTCTTTTTCCGAGATGCCTACAAACATTCGAGTAAAGTTCCGAAGTATTTATGTGCCTCACAAGAGGCACTGCCAGCACCGTATATGCAGCTCTCAGATCACATTCTCATTTCTAGCAGTGTCACAGTATTTGTGGACGCCGGTGCGGAAGGCAGCATTATACTGAGCTGTGAACACTTTCCATAACCTCCTGCCATAGATATGTGACGCAGGTTCCAACTTGTTGCTGTCCTGGCAGCTGCGTTGCCGTACACTTATGGAAAGCATTTAGAGTATAACTGGTGATGTAGGATTCAAGGAGCCTGGAAATATAGATTAAAATATCACCTCATACTCATGATCTTTCCATTTACTGCTCCTAAAATTTTAACTAGGTTGAACTCTGCAGACATATCCATGGAGAAACGGTGTGGAGATTCATCAAACTCCATTCCCGATGACCTGGTCAAAACTACTGCTCATAAACAGAGCAGGGATTTGCTAACTATGCAGCTTTGGGGCCAAGCCATTATGGCTTATTCAAAACAGGCTAACAAGTACTCTGGTTACATGCTGGAATTCATAAAACTTCTCAAAGTGTTATATTGGTCTTGTAAAAGTGGAATGTGTGTGTAGTATATTCTAAAGACTTTTAAACGTTAAGTATTTCACATAAGGCTGTGGAAAAAGCTTGTCTTCCCCTCTCTGTTTTGGCTTTAAATGCTGTTCATGGATAATGAAAAGCAGAGAAGTACAAGCCTGCATACCTAGGCCATCCAACTGCATTAAAACAAAAGATCAGCATGAGGTTGGGAACAACAATCTTAGCACAAACCTCATACCCAGCAGAGAGTGGCAGGAACCATAGAGCTCAATTAATAACATCCAGGTCCTGATCCAAACCCTGTGAAGACTTCAGAAACTTTTTTTTACTTTTTTTTTTTTCTTTTTTTTTTCCTGGGCTTTAGATCAGGTTTCTAGCATGTACAATTATGCTTATGCTGTTTGAGGACATGCTGAGTGGTTCATATTGCTACTGACCTGGCTGGTGTAGAGGAAGAAATGACCCAGAACCGTCTTAAAACTGAGACTTGAGCAGTGGCTAAAGACTAAAACAGAAAGGAGCTTTCTATATCTGAAGAGTAAGGGAGGATCTCATGGACACACCGTTAACCCAAGCTAGGACAGGACTGAATGCCCTTAACTCTTTTCTGTGAACTACAAGTGCATCTTTTCTCTTATGGTTCCAGAATAGGAGGAAAAATTGAATGACTACACACAAAGTGTGGAAAAAGGGTAGAGTCTGTGCTATCGCACTGTTATAAATAAGTTGGTCAAGATAGATTTAGAACCGATACTTTCCATTCAAATTTAGACTCTAAAGTCTCTGACAAAATGCAGCTCACTGTCATTTAGGTCTCACCAGCAGCTCTAAAGGAATCTAGAATAATGAAATGCAGACATTCCTTCATGAAAACTGTCCTGGAACAGAAAAAAGAGACCAAGATACAGAGTGAAAAGACAATGGCCAGCCAACAGCCATCACCCCCTACCTGAGGAGCCTGTCTGTCTGTAGATGCATGCACACATCCTGTAAATGGGAGAAGATGCATTTCATGCTTAACAGGTTCATAAGGACAATTTATTCCTTTCATTCCCCTAAAAGTCATGGACAGTGCTGTGCTGCAACAGGCCAACCATGTTCTAATTAAGCAGGAGTAGTTTCAGCGCAGACTGTTTCCTGGGGATTAATGACCAACAGAGAAGCAGTTGACGATCTGAGCCCCATTAATGCCAGTTAGTCATTAATCCCCAGCTATATCCTGTATCTACGCCATTACAAATATTGCTGGATTGGGGTACAGACTTCTTGTGTGGATACATATTATCTGCTTGAGCGCTTGATGTGTTGTTGCCAGGCTTTAATATTGCTTATAAGCCGAGGGAGAAAAGGGAGGAAGTAACATTTCTCATTATGAAGGTTTAAGACTCTGAACACCAAACTTCCTCTATGATTCAGATAAGCCTCCTAATCTCTCTGCAAATAAATCACATCACCTTGAAAGTTAAAAAAAAAAAAATTACCCATTTATGAGACGTGCAAGTAAATCATCAGAAATGTAAGCTTCCACTTGTCAGAGTACCACACCATTCACCACCCACGATAGAGATTATTTTAAAAATAATAATAGGAAAAAAGTTGAGAACCTGAAATGGATAATGAGGAGCAACACAGAAAAAAGCACATTGCATCCTCGGAGCTGTGCTGCCCTACGGGCTGCGCAACCAGCCCAGCTGAGATTGCTCCCTCAATCGGTGCTGGCAGGCAGAATCAGCCTGGGAAGACAAGGAGCAGCAGCAGACCCATGGGTGCTTTGAAAGCAGTACAAAGAAGCCAGCAGCACAGCTTCCCCTTGGACAAAGCAGATATGGGATGACCCAGCTTGAGCCCCATGATTGCTTTGCTGCCAAAAAAATCTCCTTCCCTGAGTTAGGAGTTAATTAGGGCCAGGTTTATGCTTGCTACAGGACATCGAGGGCTGTGGCCAGTTCCAGCCAATCGGTCTGCCTATATAAAGTTGTTATTAGTTCTGCCACGATTACTTCTGCATAACAGAATGCATAACAGCTCCACGCTCTGAGCTATATCCCTCTCTCACCGTTGCCTGTTAATACCTTTTGCAAATGAGACTTTGCCTGTCAGAAGAGCCTGCCACTCCTTTTCCACTCACTTGCCTTTCCCTGTCACAGAAGAATATATTCTTTCTTGTTAAAATCCTAACAGTAATCCAAGTTGTACATTGATTAGACAACCCTGGACCAGGCATCGCAGGAAGAGAAGAACGAGCAATCATTTTAACTGCGTAATAAATACATCTATTAACTCCAGCACACAGGTTGCGTTTTACTTTAATTAGGATATTAGAAAGAGAAGGACATGAAAGAGCAGTGTCACACATTGGATTACACTGAGACTGCACCAAGGAGTGCTGCATACAATTGATTAAAGCACTCCTTCAGATAGATGTATTGTTCTCATCCATTTGGTCAAATCAGTGCAAGAGCAGGTAATAAGATGTGCAGGTGTAAATTGCCCAAAGCACTCAGGTATGCAGACATTCATCTCATAAAATGATATTCACAATTGTAGAAAAAAAGAAAAATAAAAATAATCCAATTAGTGTATAAAAATCCCAAGATGCGATACTACTTGGGGGGAGGAGGGAAAAAAATCCCCCGTGAGGCTTGATACCTTGACAACCAACAGGTAATATCTTGCTTTTATTGTCTACACAGTAACAGGAAAGAGAAAAGAGCTGTGAGGACATCCCAGAGAGCTGCTTTACATCAGGACTAAGGCCCTGCAATGGCAGCACCTGTGCAGATCCTCCTCTGGACAACATCAGGGCCTATTATGAGCTGGCTGCACTGTGTGCAGTGCTGAAATCCCATGCTTTGGAGAAGGACCACACAGACAACTCCTACCAAAGCTGACCAGTTAAAAATATGGGAATTTCCTCCTGGATCCTCTTTAGATGGGTTCATCTCCAGTTCATTATTAGCCTTCCCATCCTTCATCTCCAGATGAGACACAGCTTCAGACCAGTAAGTAGCTGCACCAAATACAACCAGTAGGGCTGCTTGGCTTAGCTGTCACACCATGGCCCACTGCAACCCACCCAGCAACCTGCATCTGCAAGATGAATTGGAGGGATGTGGGCATCTCATGCGTTCTTAAGAGCTAGGACCAATGTCAGGAGATACTTAAACAACTTCAGCATCTTACATCTTTGGAATAGGCTGCCCAGAGAGGCAGTGATGCCCCATCCCTGCAGACACCCAAGGTCAGGCTGGAGGGGCTCTGAGCACTGATGGAGCTGTGGGTGGTTCCATGCACTGCAGGGAGTTGGACCAGATGGTCTTTAAGTGTTCTTTCCAACTCATGATTCTGTGCTCTTAGCACACGTGTAAAACCACCTCCTCTCTACAGGTCCCCATAGCTCACATGAAACGTGTCAGCAGGTCACTGTGATTCCCCCTCAAGCCCTGCTCACCCTGCCCCCAGCAGGCACTTCCACCATTGCTTTCTGCCTGGCTCCAAACCATCTACTCTTCAGAGCTTGATGAGAGCCCTGGGGCACAGCCCAAGAGCTGCTGCTGTGTAGCTGGTATGCAGGAGAGTTGTTTTTTTCCTATTTTACTCCCTGAGTCTAACAGAGACAGAAGCTTTCAAGTGGGAGAGAGACTGGAAGAGAGACCCATAAAGGCATTTTAAAGCACCTTCTGTGGTTTTCAAGTAGGGTCTTCTGTGCACATAACAAACCTATTTCACCTAGACCTCCCTTTAGAACAAAAGCAGAATCCATAACTACTAGTTCTGGTGTGGTTTATTATTACAGCACCTAACGCTAATGCATTTCATGCTCGGAAACAGGCTCATATCCAAACTTTTTGGTTCTTGCTATGTTTTCGATTCATCTATAGGGTGTGATGGACAGCCACCTACCTGGAGCATCACACTACTAGGAAAATTATAGGAGTTCATATGAGATTTTCCCTTTTTCTCTTCATTTTTTAATTTTTTTTTTTTTTTTTTTTAAACTGCACAAAGACAGATGGGGGATGGGCTGGGATGGGCTGCAGGCACTGGACAAGAAGTAACCGTGTGTCCCTGCAGCACAGTAACATTGGAGGGCAGCTGCTGTATTGAGGTCCCTCTATGGGCACTACTGTGACAGCCCTGCTGCAGGAGAGCACCGAAAGCTGCCAGAGGTTCTTGATTTCAGTGGGAGAAATGCACAGGGGAAAGGGCCTGTTCAGAAGAGAATGTCATTAGCAGCTGACTTGCTGCACCTCTGCCCTTCGCAGGAGAGCAAGAAATTATCCCCAGGAGCATCTCCATGGCATGAAGCCTGGTGGCACATCCCACCTCACGCGTACCTTGTTTATTCTAAGAGGAGCTACAAATCTGTCGAGTGAGCATTTTGTTTTGATTAAAAATTAATAGCTGCTTTTGACCCAGGTGGATTAATTTCACTTTCACCGAGTATCAAGTTAATTGACACAAACTACTGTCAGGTGAAAGAACCAATTAACAAACTGTGAGGAGGACTCTTTTGCTCTCTTCCCCCCCTCCTCCCACTTCCCCCAAATGCTGTTTTGATTGAAGTTTCATTTTAATAGAAAATTTCATCTCAGCAGAATGAGATTAATTACTTAACAAACAGAAGAATAAAAGAAAGTGGAGGGTGGGGGCAGTGGAGAGTTTGCTCCATGCAAACCCAGAGTTGGTTGGCAATGTGCTCCTGGCTCCTCTTATCAATTGACTGCCACTTCCAGGATCATCAGGGTGCAGAGCATGGCTCTGGTTTCTTCCAGTTTGGCAAAGGTTTTTGATATGGATCCTGACACATGACAGCAAGGTCTCTCAAATAAAGAGCAGGCAAGATCCAGCCAGAGGGTGGAACAAAGCAGCGCACAGTATAGCAGCAAGAGCCACAGAAATATCTCCTGAGCTCAATTTTTATATTTAAATTGGAAGTTTTCTATTTCTATTATGAATAGGATCATGTGTTAGCCTAGGAAAATCTAAGTAGTTCCTTATTTAATGCTTGCTAAATGTAAGCCAGCCCAATCTTTGCTGGTTGAGCTTTATGGATTGCTTCTCAAGCCTGGAACACGGCACGCTGGCAACAGAAGTGAGTGTTTGGCTGGGGGCTCAAGCAGCCAGACAAGACCTTGATCAGAGGGATGGCAGCATCCCTTCCTGTTTACTTTTTGTCAGCATGCCTATTAGGAAGTCGAGAGTACATTTTCTATAGGCAAAGTGGCTTATGATCCCAAGTATGATTTTCAAACTGTCTTGAGCAGAAAGGAAGAAGCATATAAAGCAAGTTAGGCATGCAACTCCTATTACAATCAAAACAAGTTGGCTGCCTGATTCACTTACGCCCTTCTGAAAACCCCATAAGCAGCCCATTTGCATCTTCAGGCATCCAAATGCCATCTGCAGATCTTGTCCGTAGGAATTCATGTAATTTGGACAGCTACACATCTATGTCTATTTTGAAAAATTAAACACTGTCTCCTAGAGAGTCTTGGCTGACTTTGGAAACCTGTTTTGAACTGCTAACGCTGTGGCTTAAGTTTTATTATAGAAGTTGCTTAAGCAGGCAAATATTTTCATTTATATCTTTTTTCCCTTCAGTTATAGAAGTCATATTTTCAGCACTTCATTTGTCCTCCTGAGACTGTTTGTTCAAGTCTTTTTTTTTTTCCCCCCCATCCATCCACTGCTGCTATTCTACCCCAGGGATCAACTACAACCTTCTCCCATTATCATTTTTTTCATTCAAAGAAACAGCTAGAAAATACATTATGGGAGAGAGGGAGAAGGAAGCAGGGAGGATTTCTCCCAGATATCAGGAGACAGCTGGCCTGTTCTTAATGAAACCTTGTCTACATTCTTGTACATTTGTAAACCATCCTCAAGTGGTCTTTTGCCACCACCTGATAATGATGCCTACTTTCGCAGAAGTGAGAAGATCACAGTCTGCAAAAGGACACAGCAGTGCCTATGGCACAGGGAAGCACACCCCAGTTATGACTGAGAGCTGCTCAACACAAATGCTGAGAACATATGAATACAGAAAAAAAAAAGACTACAGCCTACTAAGTGTCTAAATAAAGGTGTGGAACACATACAACAGAGAAAGCTAAATGGAGAACGTGCCAATGTTTGCCTTCCCTGAGAAGGGCTGGCTGGCCCAAGCCTCTCTGTAACGCTGTCACTTCATTAACAGAGTCCTGCTTCGAAACTGTCATTGCACAACGTGTGTCCACTCATTACCTGTGTGCTGCCAGCGATCGTGCTGGTGAAGGACTACAAACATACCTGGCTGTGTCTGACATACGGAGAACCGAGAGAAAACGAAGAGAGAAAATTGCAATTCAATTCAGTGCACATGGAGAATAAAAGGACATCGTTTCATATGCACTGGCTTATCCTTCCCTTTGGTTTATGTTAAAAAATATACAGCATTAGCTGCCCTTTCCTCTTGGGAAATGAACAGCATAGGTAATGGAAACCAATAAAGAACTGTTGTGTGTGTTACTGCAATCCGTCTACATTTAGGTGATTCCTGTTATGTCCTATATTTGACCAAGGGGGAAAAGCAATTGTTCAAATGAAACCAGGTGACAAATCCTCCCAGTCATTTTTTTCCCCTTCGTGTCTTCACAATCAGAGCCCTGATCTGAAAAGCCAGGCAGATATCTCAGCATTAAGCATTTCAGCACTCCCAACGAATACTTAACCCAAAGTAACAGCAGATCCCTGCATTTCTTAGAGGACATCTGACAAGATTTGGGTAGCTACTGAGTATTTGACAATGCACACAAACAACCACATGTGAACCACAGCATAACACTCCTTCTGACAGACCACAGTGGTGACGCTCAGGTCACTTTCCATTGACAATTAACTCACGTGAAAATTTAGAAGATGCAACAAGATAGTGGATTTGTTGGGGGCAAGATCAGGAGAGATTTGGTTCGCCACAGGGGAGAGCAATTCATGAGATGGATTGCAGGTTTTACTTCCCCTGCCTATCACAGGCTCTTCCCTGTTAACTGTCACGACACCTGAACAAGGGCACAGAGATAATTTTTTATCCCAGATATAAAATGGGGCCAGAACAAACATGCCCAGATTTTCAATTGGGTTTCAGCCATGAAGCCTGCCTCTGTGACCTGAACTATGATTGTCTGAGGGACACAGATGATGCAGCCCTGGCAATTCACGTTTCAGGAGTTCCTTCGTGGACTACAAATTAAAGGAAAGGTTGGTTCCATTTACTGCTAGCTTCGAGCTCCATTTAGTGCTAGCTTCAGGCTTCACTGCATGCTCAGAGCACAGCACTCAAGCTAGAGCCTTCACTGACGCAAATCAAGAAAGCTTAGCAGTAATCAGTGTTAGACTAATTTATAACAGCTGAAAATCTAGCCTTACAAGGTCAGTATTGGTAAAAGAAAGGAGGGTGCATGGTGGCACTTACTGCAGATTTTGCAAGGAAAAGCACTCCACAGAGGGGGCAGGAATACAGAATGTGGGAATGTTTCATTAGGCTTCTGTGACTATCTCTGTTGTTCAAAGGCAGGGGCGGAGAAAATCATACACTAGAATATGAATCTTTGTAACTAATTAGACATCTTCATAACACGCTTTCTCTTGAATTCTGGTTTTCCTTGCTTGCTGTTTCATTTCTCTTTGTGCCCTCAGAAATTTAGTCGAGCCCTGTAGGCAGCAATCAGCTAAATAAACTTATGGTGGCTTACCACCTAGCACATTACCAGGGCCTATTTTCTTTTAGATCTCTTACCAATCGTAATTGCTATTTCTGCACTTGTGACAATGGGCTCAGCTTTATTATTAATCTGGCATTTCTGCATGAAGTTGAAATAAAGTGCCTAAGACTGGTTTGCAACTGGTACCCAATTTATACATCTTTTTCCCCTCCCCAACTGTTCACCACCTATACTGAAACCCAGAAAACTGCAGTGGTTGGTCATTAACTAAAAGAGAGGAGAGTGGCTTTCACAGTACCTACAGTCAAGCATGAATGCCTCCTAGGAGATGGATCTATTCCTAACCAGTTCTTGATACTTCAGCTAAATGAAGTCACCTGATTAGCCGTGGCCTGGAATCTTTTTCTGCTGGTAGGCCCTGAGTAAGCAGTCATGTGAAAAAGCACTTAAGTTCTTAATTGAGAATCTTTAGGAAGCCTCATTTCGTTGATTGACTTTGCTTAGATGACAGATGTGAACCTCCCTGGTGTGACATAGAAGTGAACCACCACCTACCCACCCAGTTAGTGACCACAGTGGAGATATACACACAAGTCCCCTCTCTTTGATTTACATCACACATTTCTTCCTGGGCCTGCAAGAAGGTAAATTTGTAAATAACGTTGAGATTAGAACACTGTTTAAAACACAGCCACGAATACAGCCGTGTTTTGGTGTTATGTGATAACCCCCATTTTCAAACTAAAACACACAAAAAGCCCCAGTGACAACAGTTTTGGCACTCTTCCTTGCAATTATCCGCAGTGGCGACAGAATGAGATCCCACCCGTCCAATTGCTCTCTGTCACCTGGAAGCAGATCAGCACATCCGCCATTTCAGAGATCTGCTTCCTGTTAATGGAAAGGCAACCCTGGTGGGTAACAAAGCTGTGTACTCCTGGCGGTAAGCCAGGAAGCTTAAAGAGAAACCCTGAATTCTGAAAACATAATAGACAAGGGACTCAGCTTAAGAAAAGATTTCATCTATCAACTAACAAGAGGATGGGGTCATGAAGTAGGGTATTCTTTATACTTGAGAGATCAAGCTAAAAGTCTTAAATATGTACAAGAAAACCCTGGCTGAAATGCTCTCTGTATGTAATAGAGGTTGCAGCTTTGAGGAGGCTTATCATTTCTCCTGACATTCTGACAGAAGTCTGTAATATAGAAGTTTAGCAGTGCGGGCAGGTTAAATTATATTAGGCAGGAGAAATCACTTCAATGTGAATCGAAGCGTTTACTCTTGTCCACTTCCAGCTCTGCTTTGTTATTCTCTGCTTCCCATAACTTTGGATTTTTAAACAGAAAACTTTCATTTTCAAAGGGATGCTATAAAGGGAAGGCTTTGGTTCTAGGATTTGGTTTTCCTCATAGAACGTCCTTAGCGCAGCATGGAAATGGCAACTTGGTTTTTGCCCATCTGTTGAATTTTTGGGTGACTTCCTATCTATTCTATGTGTTTGTCCTTATTTATCTAGTATGACAAATACCGTGGCAAACAGATCATATATTAAGCAATACTGTTATGGGAAGTTTTTACTAAATCTTCACGAACACGTACGCACAAAAAATATTATGAATAAAAATAAGCTTTCAGAAAAACATGCCATTTCCTCATGAAAAAGAGGGGAGTAAAGAGCGCTTTCAACTTCAGACCTTCTTTTCTGTTGACAAAATACGTAAGAACTGCTCAGCTAAGCCTTTTCAGCTTGTTTTTTGTGGAGTCCAGGACTCGCTCTGCTCTTTCTACTCACACCAGGAAAAAGAAAAAAATAAAAAAAATCAAAGCATCAGCTTTTCTCCCTTCTGAAATTGCAGTCCACCCCACAGCGTACCACAATGGTGCAACTTAAAACCCAAACAGGAAACTGGTATGTACAATGGCTGCGCGTAAAGCAATGGTACAGAATAGTACACTGGTACAGAAATACTGGTGGAAATCCATGCCCTGTAGCAGTGAAGTCCATTTTGAGCTTCTATGAAGCATGAGTCCATCCTGAAAGTGATGCAGCCACCATCACTTAAATGAGTTGGATGTTCCTCTTGCCACGTTCTTAGCCCTAAGCTCTTGTTGCCATCTCTAAAAGACAATTATGCCTTTTTGCCAGCTCTAAACATTCTTCCTACTGGCTGTAGGTAGAGTCACTTCTATTTCCAATTGACTTCTGAAGTCAGGGTGCTTGCTGTCATTTAGCACTTTAGAATAAGTGGGCCCTAATTAACGGTAAATTACAGTAAAATTTATACCAAATTACGTGTGGCACCTGCATTAGTAGCCAATGAGTTCGTTCTGATTAATGTTATTACAGGAAACAGCAAGGAGTTTGTACTGCTTTGCTAAAGAAGATAGCTGAATGAAAGCTCTTTAGGCAGGTTTCCATTAACAAAAGTAAGCATTACATTACTTGAAGACAACCATTAATTTAAGTAAGTCTTTTGTTACTGTACATGTAACCTATGCATAGAAAAGAAACTCAGGCAGCGCTACAGCTGTCATACTACCCAGGCACCCAGAGTTGCACATTACCAGAGTGGTTCCTGCTTGCTGCCATGCACAGCAACCCTGGGAACCACATTCTGGGCTATTTCATTTCTTTGTGCCCCCCCACTGCACGGGTGGAAATCTGGTTGGAGCTGAACCCATCCTGCCCCAGATCCTCCTTACTTGCTGGCAGACACCTCTCCTCTCCTCCCTACATTGCACAGATCAAGACTGTGATGCACTGACAGCAACTCCTGCCGAAGTCATGGTGTCAGTGCACAAAGAGTGCCAACAGACAGTAAGCTTGCCAAATTAGGTTACTTGTGAACATTTGGCATGCAGAGTCTGCAATGAACTCCTCCCTAGTCTCTTCCCAAGAATTTGTACTTGGGGGCAGCTTAGAGCCAATAAAGCTGCCATCAACCCCTTAAAACAAACAGTACCACCACTGCGTTGCCCAAAGTCAACAATTTTAAAACATCATATCCCATACCCATTGCTAGAATAGCCCCTCTATCTGAGCTGGTTTACACACTACTGCTCAGCCTTCAGCTTGTCTCACATCTGCCAAATGTTCCTCCATAAATTCATCACTCAGTGCCCTCTCACAGCCATGCGTTAACTGCTCAGTTTTCCCTGAAAGCAAGGAATTTGATATGACACATAAGTCACATAAACTCTACAAGATTAAGTAAGTTATTGCATCTTAGAGCACAACTGGTTTCTAAAAATGATACCCCGGAAAATGACATTATCGCTCAGTGATTTGGTTCAATCTGATTGCTACAGTTAATGTAATAATGTAACTCAATTAGGATGCTTTGGTTATGAACGAACAACCTTGTTTAATATTGTCTGACTGTCCAGAAGCAGCTTAAATGTGACGGCCTGCAAAGCGCAGGAACTCAGTGCTGCATCCTATTTTCAGAAGTGCTTACAGCATTTCAGTGGAGTTCCACACCGACACAAGCAGCTAAAGTAAGCTGGTCTGTTACCATGCAGGCACTTAGAACATATCCTCTGACTTAAGACTGCATGTCTTAGCAGTGCCATTCTGATTCTCAAAGCACCTCTTCGTGGAGCATTGCAGCCTGGTGGTTTATCCTCCAAAATAACTAACAGCATCCTTCCAGGGAGTACAGCAGGACTTCATTTCTAGGTGAAATGGCAAGGCACAGGCAAAGCGCCTTCCAGAAGCGTTGCCTGAAGAACGCACGGGAGCAGGAAGGAGATGACACTAACTCTACATTGGATTAATGCAGGGATGGAAGTGCAGAAAGACCCCAACACTGCTGAACCTGCAGGCACGTGTGGTTCTCCAACTTCTGCCCTGTGGGGAAATTCCTGAAATATACAGTAGCTGTCTTTTATCACTCCCAAGTCCACAACACCCTCATTAGCACTGAGCCAGATGGAGAGAACTATGCCAAAAACCAACACGGTGCTTGCTGGAATCCTCCATGCATTGGTGCACGCATTTCATTTCCTTGTTTGCAGCCTGTGCTTGAGTGTTTTTGTGAGAAATCTGAGATGGTTCCATGTGTTGTGGCCCCCAAGACTCTTAAAAACATGGAATATTTACTGTAGCTTCTACAGCAATCTTTTCTTTTTTCCCCTTTCAAAAGAAACCTCCAAAGTAATGTCTCACCTTCTCAGCTCTCAAGCCTAAAGCTCTCCCCCCCCCCCCCCCCCCCCCCCCCTTTTCTTTTCAAGGAAATGTGAGAAGACAGATTCAGAATGGGGAGCATGCTTCATACATGATTATAAAATCCCATTTGTTATGAAAAACAGATGTTATTCAATAACATAAAGTGAAGCTGAATAACTTATACTGCACAGCAGAGCCCTTGAAGAAGGGCTTTTTATAACCTAGATGTGTTTGGACATGACTGAATTCCAAGACTAAGAGGCTGAGTTTGTCTCCATATGCACATACTATACACACACACACACACTCACCAACACCTACTCCTAAATACAGCATTAACACATACATTTAATGAACAAATACGGACATATCAGTGGATTGATCATGAGAAAAGCATCAGCACATTCCACACAATTCCTACCAGGGTAGGAACCTCACCTCTGTGTGGAAGGCGTACAGACACTGGTGCAAAACAAATGATCTACCTTGCAGATTTCTTAAAAGCATCTCAGCTGAAACATCTTAAGCCACTCAGAACAACTCCTTCACAAAGGCTGCACGTCACTGCATGTCCATGTGCACCCGTGCTCCTTCTTCTTCGCTTATTTCTGTAATGACCTCATGTGGTTACACGCAACATCAGAAAACCATTCTGTGATTTCACTTCTGCACTGGTGTGAAAGTGAAATCTTGCCCAGCATTCCCCCCCCTCCCCTAACAGCCTTCAAAGTACTTTGATAAAAGTTTCACTACATATTAAAAAAGATGTAACACTAAAATGTGAACAAGCAAAACTATCTATCATTTGGAATGCCTTTCTTATTGTGATCTAAGCTGCCGGGAAGGCTTTGGGAATTTGCATCTTATCCTTAGAGATGTCTGAAATTGTCTCCTCTGTTTCTCGCACAGCGCTGAGCACATCGCCAGCTTTAATCTTTAATCTCTTCTTCCTCTCTGCTCCCCCACAGAGAATCAATTCCTGCCATCTATACACAGATAAAGCTCCTGGGCCCTGGGAAGTTCGGCTCTAAGTTTTGCAATAAAGATAGGAAGATTTACTGCCAGGAACGCGTTGTACCAAAACAAAACATCAAGTTGTCTCCATCAGTAGCACAGCCCCAAACTCTGCCCTACGTGAAACAGCAGAAAAAGCAGAGCGCACCTAACAATGATTTAACATGGGAAGATGGGGACTCAGGGATAGCTGGAAAGCAGACAACCATCAGTTTATAGTGAGAAGCACAAGCTGATAAGCCCTATCACCTATCTCACCTCCCTGTGAACATATACATAGTTAAATATATATATATATATTCAGTTAAGCCTCCTTCCATCTGCTAAAAGTCACACAAAGTGAGGACAGAAGAACACAACTTCAGGTTTCAGCCTCCCAGTACCTCCTTACCTTACAGAAATTCTATCTAATTGTGTACCTTTGGGCTGAAAGAATCATAGCTATTAGTGCTGCTGTGGGGAGGAGAGCTTGTGGGCAGTGCATACCTGCATTGTTGATTTTATAAAACCACCAGGAGGTTACAATGAATTTACCTGGGGTATATATTGTACTATTTCAATGAACATTTAAAAATACTACTATATTCTATTTAATCTCATGCCTAAGTTTCCCTAATGCACTATCTCTGTAAAGCTACACCTTTAATTTTGAATGCCAACACACAAAGACAGACATGCTGCAAATAACGTACGTCTACACAAAGAGATTAGGCTCAACAAAAACGTGTATCATTTCCATGGTATGTATGTGCATATATTAAAAAACAGTCTGCATTTCTACAGCTGTAGAACACATACAGCTGTACATATGCACCAGCACACCACGTGCACTCAATAAAGCAAAAAATGGTGTGCAATGGGAACACATCAGTACAGGCTCCACTTCTGGTGTGCCTGCATGTGACACACACCACATATGTGTTACGTACCACGGTACGCGCCCGTTCCACGCACTCACACCACTCAACGCTCCTGGATACTTGTGCTCTTTCAATTTTCAAATGACTTTTTTTCTGTCTACACAAGACAGATTACAAATGCCGTCTCTCCAAACGTGGAGGTTGAGCAGTGCTGTAAGACATTGATGTGACAGCGCCCCAGCACTCAGCCTGGCAGCAGAGACGGGGGCATCAGCGCTACCCTCTGGGCTACAGCCAACGATGGCTTGCTCAGCTGCCAGAAGGTGGTCAAAAGCCCCAGGGAAAGCAAAACCTGTTTGGGCCATTGACATTGAGTATCCTTGGTGCAGGAAGTCAGGACCTTAGAGGTATCCATCATTACTGCTGCCTGGAGGCAGGCTGGAGCCAAGGAACTTGCCGGAGAAGCTAGTAAAATTTTAATGCACTCTGTAGTGCGGTCATGTCATACTCAGTTATGGCAAATAATCCCAGATGCCTGCAGAGGTAAAATGGAGCTGTAATGTGCTTGCCTCCTAACCCGAGCTGACAGCAATGATGTACGACTACCATTAGCGGAAAATATCACTTCAACTAACCCATGATCCAGCTCCGCTAAGGGTCACATTATCCATGAGGAACAAATTACACTCCCAAAGTAAATACAAATTTTCTACACGAAATGGGTACCAAAAAAAAAAAAAAGGGGGGGGAGGCAGGGAGAGCCAGGAAGGGGTAGGGGAAGCAATACGGTCCTGTGACAGCATGCTGCCAAGTGACAGCAGTGACAAAGGACAGGATGAACGTGGGCTGCAGGGGAACAGGCACCCAGAGCGCGGCCCAGCCCACAGCTTGCTCCCCCCAGTGCCCAACGCAGCATCTTCCACAAGCAGCTCTGGTTTTATTGCCGCTCTCGCTGTAGGGGCCCTCGATGTGGCACATCAAATGAATAAAAAGGATCCTTATCTTTTTTCCTAATGGGCCTTAAACAGTAAGAAATACCTCATGATTGCCTGTGCGTTGCTAGCATATAAAGTCTGGGTGATCTTTCACCCTGGGGGCGAGTTTAAGGTGCTGTGTTTTCCAGAGCTAAAAAGACAACACCTGTGCAAATACGCAGTATAAATCTCCCTGATGGGAAACATCCTGGCTTTGCAGAAACAGTTATAAGAATAATACTGAGAAACTATTTCTCTAATCCTATCCTTAGCCAAAATAAATACATGGCAAACAGTAAGATACCAGTATCCCATGACCCAAAGTAATTGCTTAAAATTGGGTTCTCAGCCACTGTTTCCCCTCAGAGCCCTATTTGCTAAACATACTGGTACCCACCATCCGAGGAGTTTTTTCAGGAATTCAGCTCGTATTATCAGAGCTGCTTTTCTCTCCCTTTAATGTAGGCACTCTGCTTCCAATTGTGAGGGGTCAGGACAGCCAGAGTTGCACCAAGCCCCCTCCTCCCCCAACAATGCACCCACCCATGCCACATCTCCCACCACCCAAGTCCATACACTTAATTCTTAGGCTCTCTTGCTAGACTGGAAAGTGCACTGTTTATATTTTGAGATGCTCCTCTAGAAACCATCCCTGGTATCAAATACCTGCTTCCAGAGCTGAAGGAGTGTAGAGAATGGAATGAGTGTATGAGCTCTGATGATTTGCCTTTCTTTCAACACTGACAGCTCTCTCTACGACCAGAATGTTCTGGATCAGGAAAATTATTATATATTATTTATACTCCAGCAGTACAAGCCAAAAAAAAAACCACAGTAGTTTATAGATGGCTACTATGACCATGGTGGGCACCAAGCCTTGGGCCAGCTGCCTCTCCTTACAGCTCTGGCACTGGAAGATGCTTTTTCCAAGTGCTACCCAAACTTTGCCTTCCCCAGCAGTAAGAGGGAAAAGCAGTTTTGTTTCCAGGCGTCCTGCTAAAAGAAAAAAATCCATAATGATGCAACTGCCCACAGGAGAGTGAATTACACTCATCTATACACATTGATGGCATAAAGCAAATTCATTATTATTTAATCCATTTGTGATAGAGTTTCTATTTCCAGTAACAGAATATGCAGTAGGCAGCCTTGTGCTATTTACCTTGGCCTTATGACTGTGAGCACGGTTTATGGCTGGGTTGCTTTGGGTTCTTTTTGTTTAGGAAGAAAGGGATTTGCTGTTCTGTGCCCTGCCCATGGTTGGGTGCTGGGAAGGATGCGTGGTTTGGCAAGCAGAGACACAGCCAGGTGGGAAGCTTCAGCTGGAGGGCAGGGAGGAAGAGGCTTGGTATGAAGTTTGAGAGCTTTCACTCAAAGGGACTGAAAGGTATGGTGTGAAGGAGGCTCACCTGGTGAGTTTGTAAAGCTGGGATAAAAATTGAGATTTTTTTCTTTTTTCCAATTTAGCCAGAAACACACTATCAAGAAAGCTAAACACATACTAATATATGTATGTATGTGGATATCTAACCACCAATCACTGAAACACAGTCTACACACTAAACTGGGCAACAGTCTGCAAAACTCTTCTCAAAACTTGTGTACGAATTGTCCAATATCACTTCAGAAACATACACAGCGTGCACGTGTGAAGGTCTTTGTGTGTATATAGTTGTACACAAGCAGCCATTTGCACAGACCAGCAGGATTTATGACATTTTCATGCCACAGTCTTCAGTTTGTAGCTGTATTACACACAAACAAATGCATTAGCATAATTCTTAAAAACATTCTGATGCAAGAAATACCATTCTTCCAACAGTTTGTTCATCACGCATGCAGTGTTTACAACTGCACTCAGGAGTACAGCCTCAAAGCCTTCCCAGTGATGTGCTCTCACCAGTACAAACCCACTCAGCCCAGTCTCCTTCCAGCCAGGGTGAGCACTGTTACCCTCTCCTACAACAAACATGAGCTTTCTGCACATTTAGCCACAAGCTGAGCCAGCCTCTCTCTTCCCTTAGCGCCTTAGCAAAGCCCACCCAGCACAGAGCTGATGTGCTCGTATCAGTGGGCACAATGTGGTGGTGCTAAGGTTGTAGCTGTGAAGAAATGGGATTCATGGACATCATCAAGGCAGAGCTGGTTGGGTGCCATGGTGCTACAGTCAGAAAGATCAACGCAGCAGAAGAGTAATACAGGAATATAATGGCAAAGGGAAGAGTGCAAATGGAATGGTGTTACAAAGGAAAAGCACTCACCTGTCTCTGAAGATCTACACTCACAGGGACAAAAGCCCCCAAGAGAAGGATCTCCAACCACAGAACCCTCCAAAATAGCAATCTGCCCTTCAATGAGGTTTAAGAGAGGTGCAGCCAGGCTCCACCTTCTTCCTATCACACAGCTGAATTGCCCTCACCTGTGCTCCCAGGGCTGATCGGGTCCTTTCCCAGGTGCTCAGGGTTCAGGCAGTGACTCAACAGTTCCCATACACAGGTAATAATGGAATTACATCATCAACTGCATCAATCTTTAAGTCACACGCCCTACCAAAGTTGGGTAAAGCCAGAAGCATGCCTCCTTTTCTCTTTCCTCAAGCATCCGTGTGTACACAGCAAAGCAGCCCCATGGTCAATGAAATGCTTTCCTAAGAACTGAAAGTCACTGCAGTGCCTCAGCTTGAGCCTTAATTTTAAGATCAGACACATTAAATGGAGTGGGGAGAGGCAACAGTAAAGATGGTGGATAAAAAAGGACCTTGCTCCATCACTCATCTTGAGCACTCCCTACTGCAGGGTTTACACACTGTGTCACACCAGGACCTCCTTTCAGTTCCAGAAAACGAACCCTGTATTTACACTGATGTTTTAAATACTGTACTAATTACCACAGGTATAATTTTTAAGACTGCATCTCGAAATCAGAAGCTAATACAGTTGCACTTGGATTTGTCAGCTGTGCAATAGCTTGCCCTAATTTTAGATTAACAGCTCTGGAGACCTGCTCAGAAGAGTGAGACTGACAGACTTTTTAATGGAGAAAATCTGAGCTCCCCTGGGATCCACACTTTCTCAGACATAGTCAGAAATCCCAGCGGCGCTCGCTGAAAGGATCCCAGGATGGAAAATGACATCTCCCTCAGCATTACTGCTTTGCATTCTGATATGGTCCTCCAAATACTCTCTCCCTTCACATTCTTGCCACCTCTTTGGGATTTTTAGCAGCAGCAGAGCAGAACGCAAACCCTGAATGCTCTAACCCAGCGCCGTGTGCCAACCTGGAATGAAGGAACTTGAATCTTTATAAATAGATAAATTATCCGCCCAAAACATGTCATTTAAAATTGAGATGCTGACACAGCCTTAGCTACAGTACTGCTAAGCAGGGCTGTATCATTTTTCAATTAAATATCCTTGTTTCTTCTTCCAGAGAAACCTCTGGAGAAATGTCTCATTTGAGGGCAGACAGAGACAGAAAGTGACTCTGTCTGTCGGCTCCCAATTAAAGGCCAGGGAAGATGGATAGGAGGCACAGCCACCACCTAATAGAGATCAGATATCAACAATGATTTATGCAGTCAGATAGATACATATTCAAGTGAGGAAAAAAGAATGCTAACAGCCAAGGAGACATCACTTTCCTCCTCTGTCACCACCTGCCATCCATCTGCTCCTCTCTTCCCAGGTCCTGCTCCATCCTGGACCTCCCTGCTTTGCTGAGGGCCATCTTTGAGCCAATTCTGTCAGTCCCTTTCCTCCATCACACAACCCCCATCCAAAGGCATGGGCCTTCCTGCATTCCAGATCTTGCTGTTTCTAGTAGAAATATGCACACACTTGCTCCTACACGTTGCATTACCTCTGCTCTCATGGATCTCTGATTGCCCAAGCACACTGAGGGATCAGTGTGGGTTTGCCCTCAAAAATCTGAAAGGATGGAAAGGATTTCCTCTCCATAATTCCAAACAGCACGTACCAAGTTCACCTGCAGCAACACATCTGATACTGAAGTCTGCAAGATCTAGTCCTAAAGCAAAGCAACTCACTCATCTCAGGACAGATGTTTCTCACAGGGGCAAGTGATCTGCACAGCACTAAGAATACCAAGGCAGAGCAACTTGACAATCTGCTACGAGAACAGCTCCATAGCTGGAGGCTGATACCCTCACAATGACGAAAGGCGTTTGGGTCGAGGATCTCAGAAGGTCTCAGCCCCTGTGCTGGTTGATGTGAGCTGAGGATGCTGAGCGCTCTTTGAGAAACGGTCAGCCCCTGGCGCAGAGGCTGGGCACCCCCACTTCTCCCCACGCACTGTGCTCATGGGAATTTTTGGTCCTAAAAATGTTATTTTATTTAAAGCAGCGACTCAAAATCTTCCGGTCCCTATTGAAAGAGATCTAAAAGATCCTGCCTGTCTGGAGAAAAGAAGTTTCTACTTGTCAGTTAAACAAAGGAATAACGCACAGCCTCCTTTACAGTGTGTACTTTACCTGTCATCCAACAGCCCATTATCATGTCACGGCAGAGTGCACTTTTCTACAGGTCACTTTGTTTAAAATGACATGGATAATGCACATGTCAGCGAGCTGACAGTCCCGACCGTCCTTCAGAGATAAAAACCACAAGACGAGCGCCTGTTCTTATCTGGGGTACATGCCTTGGTCTATCATCTAAGTCAGGCAGAACATGATTTCTCCAGAGAGCACTTTTTTCATTTCCTGATTTTAAGAAAATCAAATAAGCACCATTTGTCTTCATCTGAATATGCTTGACCTGCTCAAATGATGATGTCTCGCATTTTATAACAGGCTGCATATGCTGAATTCAAATTAACAGCAGCACAAGGCCTGAGATCCCTGCGCTGCAGCACACGATGAATGTGCACATCAGGGTAAGCAGGCATCTTCCAGAACTGGGCTTGAGCCCAACCCAACGCTGGGTCTACTTCTGGGGTTTGAAAAGCACATCACCAGGGATGCTCAGATCAGTGCTTAGTCTCATTTCATTAGGAGGAAAGAGAAAATACAGATCACAGAGATGAAATGGGACGTCCAGGGTGAAGCATGGTCTGCAGTCTCCTGCACTGCACGGCAGACACAGCCCTCACCCACACACCACCACCACCCCAAAGCCACCCATTGCCTTTTACATAGGAGGGCTGTGAGGGAGAAATATGGGGGGGGTTGGCAGAGGTTGGCTCTGAAGGCAGCAGGAAATTACACTTGTAGTTCTGGGTGCCATAAACATGGAAGCTGAGATTCAGTTTATCATCTCGTACTGCGTAAGGAACATCCTGAAAATGAGTAATCACTTCACAGGACGGAATGTAATGGCAAGGCATTAAAAATTCATATCTAAAAGTGCAGGTTAATATTCTGTGCAAAAACCCAACAAAACCTCCCCTTTCTGTTGTCACACTGATTAACTCCAGTGATTAGTTCCCTTATGAAAGGGAAATCACTGCAGTTCAAAGTAAACAGTGGTTCTTTAACACAGTTAGCAAATTATTAAGAAACATGAGGAAAAAAATCCCTACTTGGGAAATTACTGAAAGCTGAAGGGCAAAGCTTTGGCAATTGTATACAGGATACTTTGAAAATTTCCTGGGCTTACTGCTACATAAATCCTGTACAGAACTGATTAAATTCAGGAAATCTGAATTCTGCATTCAGTGTTTCCTTTGGATATTACACCATAATTATTCCTTTCTGCCATGTTAGCATGGTCATCTCTCGTCTTTTTTCTCAGCTTGACTTGAAGCTAGCTAACAGAGCCACTCATGAAACTCCAAGCAATTCAATTATATTACATGAAAGACATTTTATAACATTACCCTTCCCAACTTCCCCCCACTTTACCCAGTGAAAGAGGAGGAACAAGTGATGACATTATCAAAACGTTCCTTAGGGTCAAACATACTTATGAAAATCACAAAATCCAACCTGGAAATCAAGAAATTAGACCAGTTTTCCTGCAGTGATTATTTCATTTTTAACAAAGGAGGAAGGTAGATGTTAGTCTACAGCATAAAAATCTGTTTACAGCATATAAAATAAGACTAAAAAAATGCATCAGCGTGAATAATAGTTCTTCATGACTAATAGCCTTCAAAACAACAAACAGCATTTGAGACCAGTGCTTGATTCTTTTTCAGCATGACATTCCTTCATTTTCAACGTAGGAACCCACAGTTAATGCGATAATTATCAGCAAGTTGTGTCACTTGGTGGAATGCAGTTTCCAAACGCTGTTTCTAAATATATGTATATATATAAATACACACATATATGTCAACCCTAGCACTTCAACATGAGTTTTAAGACCTGTGCCTGCAGAGAAGTAAAACAGGCAGGTGTGTGGTTAAGCAACTGTTGAAAAGTGCAAATGTGAGGGTTACCAACACAATCAGTTGCACTATTAAACTGTTAGAACTTCCTAAGGGGAAAATGTAGCCTTAGGAAGGGTGGGCAGTCAGGCTGGTGCTCATATACAACCCACACAGCATCACTATGCTTGAGGATGAACTGTGTAGACTCCAGAATAATCATCAGAATACTTATCCCTTGGAGGTCTATTCCAAAATCAAATTAAAGGGAACAAAGCTGTTTCCTTGTGTAGGGTTCCTTTGGATCAATCCAAAAAGAAACTCTTAATAAATAACAAATTATTAGCAATAAGTGAATCCAAAAAATCCAACAAAATAGTTTGGCTCCCATACAGATTCCCTTTCCTACCTTTTCTTCTTGATCACTGTCGCTGTCGCACTGAAACACAAAAAGGAAAAAAAGAAACAGGTTAGAGAAATGTGCTGCAGCAAAAAATGGAAGATTATTATTATAATCAGGATGGCTGACACACTATAAGTCCCATAGTGTCACATCTGGTACCTTTAGGAAACAGCTCAGTTCCTGTATGGTAGGGAATCTTTCCACACACTGTTGTTGAAGACCACAATTTGCAGCTTTGAATTGTGAAAACAATGAAAGGCAATAACCCTGTTAGTTTAATTCAGGTACACGGGAGCTGATGGCGCATGAACAAATTTAGACCCTAAAACTGGATCAGGGAAGAGGAAAAGCAGCAGAGACAGGAGCAGCATTCCCTTCTGGGGGATGATACTTCTCACACTGTTCCCCCAAAATTGGCTTCTCGGATAGGATGGCATTGAGAGGGCTCAGGTTGGCCCTTTGCAGCCGACAAACACTTACAGGGCTACCGCTTCAGTCCAGGAGTACTTAGAGGGTACACCCCATGTTGTTACCAACAGGTGTCACATTAAGGAGCTCAGGTAGATCCCAACAGAGAGAACAACGTGCCCAAGAACTGACTCATCGAGGTGCTCAGTAATTCCAAAGGAGCTCAGGTAACGTAGCAAACACAATGCTCTAGAAGGCTGAATAATAACACTGGTGGGTCTTGCCAATGATCAATTGCCAATGCTTAATTTTTGGCAAGCATTTCAAAGGAAAGCACAAGGTCACCAAATTGCAGATCTGGGCTTTCCCACATCGAGGCCTAGCAGCCCGTGCTGTGTCCTTACAGAAGTGAGTAAAGCCCTTCGTACGCCTGCATCCTATCCAACGCATCTGTGAGTATTTTCACAAGGCAACCAAATTGCTCTGAAATTAGTAGCACGTTGTGAATTCCAAAGGTTAACTATGCAGCGGGACGTGAACAGACATAGCCTAGCACACCCACAATATATGTGTTTGATTTGTACAAAGCAAGCCTTCTTTATGTTCTTTAATTATAACTTTTCTCTTTCATTGGCTTTTTCCACCTCTTCATTGGTACAGAGGCAGAGAAGGTGCCTTCTCCACACCAATTAACTACATCCTGACAAATAAAAGCTATAAGCTTAAATAGTTCTTTTTTTTTTTTTCCCCCACAAATGTTTTTCAACTAATTTAAAATGAAGCAAAAAATAGATAAAATCACTCTCCTTCCAGATCATTCCAAAAGAAATAGAAATGACATTTATTTAATAACTGAAATGACTTATACAGTACTAGTTGAATCTTAAACACTCTGGTAAGAAAAACATGAGATGGAGCATGAAGATACGTGACAGTTTTAGCTTAAAATTTGAAACCATCATGCGGAGATAAAGTTTATGAAGGAGTGAGCACTTAACTGACAAAAGGAGAACTGCACATTCCTGGTTTTGTTTTTACAGACTTTATCATGACCACCTTTATGTGATTTTGGGACGGGGGTAAGCACAGGCAAAGCAAAGGCTGACATTTACAGATCAGCAAAAATATGCACAGATTTTCATCCACAAAAATCACAGCACAACACAAAGAATTCCCATTTACCCCCTCTACTAGACAGTCACTGACAAAATTCAGGTCTTCATAGAATCACAGAATCATCAAAGACCTCTAAGATCACGCAGTCCAACATGCACCTACCATCAGTCCTGCCCACTTACCACCTCCCTCAGTGCCACATCTCCATGTTTCTTGAGCACCCCCAAGGATGGATATCTCACCACTCTTTCAGAGAAGAAATTTCTCCCAATACCCCACCTGAACCTCCCCTGGTGCAACTTAAGGCCATTCCCTCTCATCCACTTGATGAGATGGCTACAGCACCTCCTTCCACAGCTTGGTTACAGCCAGGAGCACCCAATGGCTCTGGGCAGCCTATGTAAGCTGCGTGCTCTATAAGTTAGGATGCATTATAAAGCAGTGAGGTGACACATCTCATGTATTTTCAAACTGAGGAGCTCAGAACCAATTCCTCCATTTGCTCATGCCCTCTCCCCACCTCCCAGCCAACATCACTACTAGCCCAGACTGTAATACCTGAATCCAAAAGGACAAAGGTTCAATAGGGGATATATACACAAGGAAAAACGACTGTGTGCTCCCAGCAGGGTTCAGAGGGCTTTGCCATGCCCTGGGCTCCTGCAGCACACGTGCCTTGTGACACACTGCTGTCACAGTGCTCCGCAGCCACTCCTTTCCCCACCATTTGTGTCAGGTTTAAGCAACCTCTCCTTTGCTGTGCACTAAGCCTTTCCCAAATGGTGAGCTTGGAAAGAGCTCAGGGTTCTGTGTTTTCCGCAGCGTGGAGGTGCTTGGGCACAAGAACCTGTGCCAGAAGTGACATCTGAATTTGCCAGCAACACAGCTACCCGCATCCGAGCGGATGTGCAGAGAGCGGCGTCGCTGGGAAGTTATTTCCATCACAGTGTTAAGCCTCCTGCTCTCTGACAGTCCAGTTCTAATTTCAAGGTCTGCTTAATTCCGCATCAAATAATTACTGCTATACCCACAAGCACCTTGTCTCCAGAGTTAAGCATATGGCGAAGGACTGAGACCTACTGGTGTCCATTATGGAAGCAGCACGGATGCCAAGCCGATTAAAACCATTCGGGCTCCCTGTGCAACGCGCCCGGTGACTGACAGCTCCGCGATTTGGCCGGTCGCCGTGGCTGCCAAAAAAGCCTCTGCCGCACGGAGGCCCACATGGCGCTCTGCAAAAACCGTTCCGCTCCCGCTATTAAATTCCCACACTGACCCGAGGACTTCGCTGGGAGCTCAGCAGGAGCGCTCCATCCAATTTACAGCTCCGTCCTCCAGAGCCCTCAGTGCCAGCCTCTGGCAGACACGAATGATGGTCAAACCCCTCCAGCTCATAAATTATGCAAAGGCAATAAATGCACTCAGCAAACAGCTCCCAACGTTTGCCTAGCCTGGCTCCAGCTACGCTCTGCAAAATGCCAGGAGCCCTGCACACACAAGGCATCTATTTCACTCATAAAGAGGGTCTGTTGGGGCGTGAGGAGTGGGGACCTGCAGCCCCACAGCACCGCTCTGGCAGCACAATTTTATGGACGCGCTGCACAAAAGGAAAAAAAACGAGAGATGGGAGGAAAAGGCTTTATGCACTGCAGCAGGGCTGTGTTTTCGTGTGGTGTGTGCATACGTGTGTGCCCGTGTGCAGGCACTCATGTGGATGCTCTGCACAGCCACGTAAGCTGAGCTTTCCCCATGGATTAAACACGTGGATTTCCTCTGCTTCACGGAAAACAACCCGACAATTTATGTGCCAGGGTAAGTCCAAGAGGACCTGCAGAAAAGAAAAGGTCTGCCGCTCAGGCTGGAAGCTGTGAGTGAGAGAATTGTGCGTTCCTCCCATGCTGGAGGCTGGTTTGCTGTGCGAGCATTCTGGGCTTCTCCCTTACACCTGCATTTCCCACTGGTCCTTACCCTGATGTGCCCCATTTGCCCTCCTGGTTGCATTTCCTTCCCTGGGATGCTAAAGCACAAGGTGCTGCCATCTTGCTGCTAACCACTCCAGGGGAACAGGCCCTGCAAATCCTGCAAAGCCCCGCAAAGTGACAATGAGACGCTGATCATTCAGAACCAATGGACACCTCTGAGGAGCTGATCTGCACTGCTCACTACCTCGACTGCTCCAGTGTCCCTCTGCCTCACAGGGACACGGAAAAAATAAAATGAGTTAAGTGTTTTGAGGTTCTCCGAGCAGAAGCACACTGAAAAGCTATACAATGAAGCAGGAGAACCATGTTGTCTTCATCTTGGTTTAGCTTGCTACGCGATCACAGAATTGTTTGAGTTGGAAGGGATCACTAAAAGCCATCAATCCCAACTCCCTGCAGTGCACAGGGACACCCACATCTCCATCAATGCTCAGAGCCCCTCCAGCCCAACCTTGGGTGTCTGCAGGGATGGGGCACCACCATCTGTCTATGCAACCTGTGCAGTGCCTCACCACCCATAGTGTAAAGCATTTCTTTCTTATATCCAATCTAAATCTCTCCTCTTTTAGCCTGAGACCATTTCTCCTTGCCCTATCAATCCCTTACAGGTTAGCTACTAGTTCTGTTACCTGGCAGACTTCACTGTATTAATAATCAATTCACCTTTATTCTGTGAACAGTTCAGAAAAATCTGGTATTTTAAAGATTTCAACAGAGCAACGTTTCCAGAAGGAAACCTCACCTACAGATTTGCAATGACCAGACACAAAGGCAATGGCCATGGATAGCAAACTAAGTCTGACCCTATGTCTGCTCAAACCAGATGACAACTGAGATATCACCCATCTAATAATGGCAAATTAATGGAATATAGTGGATGTGTTTCTGCTCCATGATCCCAACATTCAGAAACAGTTCTGCTTTTCCAGCATTTTAAATTTCCTCCAAAGCTGTGCTTTCCAGTTTGAACAGGTGAGTCTGCTCAGTGAGCTCTGAAGATAACTCCTACATGCCAGGTCTGCTGCAGGTGGGAGATGCTCCCAAGAACAAGTCCCACTCAAATGTTATGCACCAGGCATTTAGAAATTAAGTGATGCAAATATCACATGCTGGCCTTCTACTCTGGGCTGAGTTTCAGTATTTTCGGCCTCTCACAAAAAGATCAGCTTCCAGCCTTGTTTCAGGAAGCCACAGCTCTGTTGCACCTGAGTATTCTGCAAATTCCAAATATCACTCAGAGATGGCCTGGTTATTGGATAACTGCCATTAGCTTCAATGCGATAAATCAGGGTGAGGAGTCTGCAGATGCTTTTACACCTGAACAAGCAGAGGCTCCTTCCCCTGATGCTCAGTGCACACAGCTCTCTCACTGCACTGCCATGAGCAGAGATTGGTTGCAGACATGTAGGACTAGCTCTGCAAAAAGCCCAGGCTCCCATTTCCCAGTGTTGGCCCATGTTAGTGAAAATCCAACCAACCGCTCTCATCTGGGCACCGAGATGAAAGCCAGATGAGCAAAACTCCGAGCACCCACAGCTCTCTGTTATGGCCAAGATTCCAAATGAGCGTGGCACAAAATGATGTGACAGCTTTCCAGAACACAGCTTGATGGGCCCCACTGGGAAGGAGCCCCTGGAACGGGCAGTCCCTGCCTCTGCAATCCTGTATGAGAATTAACAGCACTACAAATCCACCCCACAGCCTGGGACACAAGGGTGACTCATAACCAGCTCCACAGATTACTATAGGATATATGGAAATGTTAAGGTTGCTCCTCATTTCTATACAATCAGTAGCAAAAATGAGATCAGCTCAGAGCGGCCACAGCGATTGCTTAAACTGTTCCAATACCTTTAACAACCGAAGCATGCAGGCTGTTTGAAACACAGTGATTCAGTGTTCAGGTGTTTCTTTTGTCCTGTTTTTTTGCAAACTGATGCTCAAGAAGCACTAATCAGAATCAGTAACCCACAAACTTGCATTTCCACACAAGTACCGCAGTCAGAATTCAAATTGTTGTTCCTGAAGTCAGCCCAAGGTGAGGAGGGAACACAAAGCCTCATGGACTCCCTGCACCAGCTAACAAGAAAGCTCCTCTTTCTGCTCCAGATCAAACCTTCTACATCACGGCTATCTGTCAGGGTTGTGAAAGAGTAAGGAATTCCCTGCGAGATCTGGAATAAACATAAATATATCTGCAGCCTGGTAAATTGGGAAGAGGAAACATAGCTCTCCAATCCCCTTTGAAGGTTTAATTATTGCTGTGTTTTGTGAAAGAAAAGGGGAGCTGAGCACCAGGCTGTGCTGCACCTTCCCAAACCCCCCAGCCCAGCTGGGGAGAGCCCGAGTTAACATGCACAGCACATCCCTGCAGCACCCGCAGAACGAGCCTGATGCAGTGCCACATTTCCACAATCAGACATCCTATGAGGTTACAGCTCTAATTTGAGCCCATTTAAATAGCTTGAGATAGTCTGGTCCAAATCAAGCTGAGTAAAGGTCTGTGCCACCTCACCAGCTCATTCAGGCTGAAGCAACACTATGGATTTCTTAGTACCTTGCTGATTGAACACATTCTTTTGCAAAAAAATGGCAATCATTGAATGTATCGTGTACAATGACATTGAGGAGGGCATTGTTCTCTATTCTGCTCAATGGACTTTGCTGGAACAGCTATTTCATATCTTGGATCCATTTATCATTGCCACCAAAGGAGTCGGCGCTGCTGAAACACCAGCACTGAACAAAGTGATTCTGCTCATCTGTCTGCTGAAAAGAAATCTGAAGAAAATGAGGGAAAACCCAGACCTCAGCCATGTTCACACTGACATTTACAATATTCTTGTCCATCTATCCACCAATGACAAACTGACAGCCTTGGAAAGGGCAAAAATGATATTTTAGCTATACAATTAGACCTTTGCTTCCAAGAAAAAAGGAGAAAAAAACATCTCCGAGATGAAAGGAGACACAGACAGGGAATAAATGGGCAATTTTCTAATTGATGAAATGGAGACAGGCAGAGTCACAAAGAAACTAAGAGGAAGAATGTCACTTTTTTTTTCCTATCTCTGACTTTGCCTGTGTGTAGCGTGCAGCATGGAGCTCCTTGCCAAGGAATCTTATATATAGCACCTTGCAAATTGGTTAACATCACTGTCTGCTTAGCAATTCTTCACCATTATCCACAGTGATTCAGTGTAAGGTATGACTCTGAAACGGAGATGGTCTGAGAAGTTTCAGCTCTGGTTTCTCAAAAGCTAAAATTACGGATTATTCACATAAAAGTCCCATTTTACACAAATTACCTTAGTCTGGACAAAAGATTGCAATGTAGACCTCTAATCTGAATCCCATTTTATCCAACTACTTCACTTCAGTTGAAATGTATCAGTCTCGGATATTTAAAGTTTGCCCATTACAGGAAAAATATTCAGCAGTTGGAACCACTTTCAGCTCTATGTCTTTTTAATTCCTCCCACCCAGGACTTGTATGACTTTTCCTTTGCAGAAGAACACAATTAGTGGCTGCTTCTGGCTCCAACATCAACAAAATAGTAGTTTGATGAGAAAAAAAAGAATTACGTCTTGAATGCAAGCATGAGAACACCTGAACACATTACTATCCGTGAGACAGTTGATCCACTTTATAATTATAGAAAGTACACACATGACCTTTGCAACCTACACATGCTTTGCAATGGTGGAATCCACACTCTTGGCAGACCCCAGAGAGCTGATTTTAAAAGGAGTCTCATCACAGGCACCTGAATCTGAGTCCTGATTTGAGGTCTGAAGCTGATTTGAGGTGTGATGCCGTTCCCGACCCCAGGTACACAGGGGAATGGGAAGGCAGCAGCTGGCTGTTCAGGGCAGAGAAGGGAAGCTGTGTGCTGGGACAGGAGCACACAGCCAGCCTGAGGCTGCTGGGGTACAGCCAGCTTCCCGCAGAGGGAAGATGCCACCAGCACCTGCCCCAAAGAAGCTGAAGGAAAAGCAGCCCTTTAAGAAGCAAATTTTCCTTTGCACCCTAGGAACTGAGCCGAGACTGGTGAATTAATGCAGTTCTCAGGAAAAGTGTAGCTTTCTTCCCCTGCTTATCCCTCCCGATGGCTTCCCTCTGGTGTCACTGCTCAATGATCCCACAAGAGCTTAAGGCCCAATCCAGCTATCCCCAAGCATTGCTCCCACCAATGACAGAAGCTAAAATGGGCTTTCCAGACGCAGCATTAGGGAGCTAACGATGCCAGGAGTGACTCAGCTCAGCATCTCCAGCAACTGCCTGCACAAGTCAGGCATCCAATGCCACTAGGCCAACTGGGTACCAAGTAGTTACTGGACACAGACACTGCCTAATTCTCATTTTGGGAAGTCATTCTCCTTCTGCAAGAGAAGGAGGAACTCCCTTTCTCCTATATGAAGAAATGATGACATGCTTCTGCCTCTGGGATTCTGAATGTATTTCTGTTTTCTCACCTGCTTTTCTGGCTGTACACGATTTGCAGTATCTAACGTCATTCTCAGCACCATCTCAGTGATGGGCACATTGTCAGGGCTCAAAAAATAAGTAATAGTCAAGAATAATAAAAATGTGCATTGATACTGGTAGACAAAGTCAATAGCCAAGAATTAAACTAATCAGCATTTAACGAAGTCAGTGCCTAGCACAGCATTAGCCAGTGTCCCTTTGTAAGTAAAGATTCCTGTTTTTCATACCTCCTGGTCTTAGCTCAAGAGTTCAGTTTGGAATTTGAGTCTTGCAGGTACTTACAGGCTAATGAAATCAAAATATCCTGATGGACAAAAAGCAAAGCATGTTACGGGTTAAAATAATACAAGAATCTATTTTTTCCACTGTGTTGTGATCCATAAAAATCACCCTGAGCCTTTCGTCTTTCTTCTCTGCCTGTGAAGCCAATTGCTTTGATTGCAGTGATATGAGCTTGCTGAAATGACTTGCCCTTGCTTGTGAAGCAAATGGAACATGCTAATAGAACTTATCGCATTACCCGATGCAAAAGTGCCATAGCTCATTACTTTAAGATAAAAGGATATCATTGCAGACGGGAAGCAGAATTGACTTTCTGAGGCCCGACTTGATGATGATTTAATCAACTGCTCTCTTTCACTTCTCATCTCTGTGCCTGTCGGTTTCACAGGTGCTGTTAAATGAGACACTCAGAAAGTGAGCGGAGGGAAAGAAATTGCTGTCATTACTTTTCAAGAAAGGAGGTATGCAAATTTTCGACAGAAAGATTGCGTTCATAATGGGCCTGGTAAAATACAAGGATCATGCTTGACAGGTGAGGGCAAGTCATTTGTACGTCCTTAAAGTGAAGCAACCATCCTCATTTAGAAATTGTGCTCGATAAGAGAAGCTACAAATGAAAACCACGCAATGGCTGAGAAGCAGCAAGAAAACCTTTGAAGGCTCTGCTATTGCAGATCTGCCTTCAGCAGGTGCTGGCATGCCTTCACATGGCTGTTCCCATTGCCAGATGGCCAAATGCTGACCCTGCTTCTCACAAAGAACTCCTCTTACCCACACGGTTTGTTGCTGTCAGCTTTACATTTGCAGTCCGAGCCCTGAGAGTTTCTTCCTTCATCACTGCTGCCAGAAATAGAAGCCATGAGACAAAAGCCTAAGTGAGGGTTGAGTTAACTTTGAAAACAAAATCAATCGGTTGGGGGTGAGAATTTGTTTTCTTATGCACGTAACAGAGTATTGCTGCTCTTGGATGTTCATACAGTCAAGCGAAAAAACAGAGAGAACAATCTACAAAGAGGGTTGTGCAGAAAGGAGGGTGAAAAAAATGCTTTTGCAGGGCCCACAAGGCACCTGGCGTCCTGAGTGATGGCAGCACCAGAGGGATGGAAGAAAGAGAGGAGCTCAATGTCCTGCTGGCCTAATGGAAAAGCTCTGATATTCCAAAATTAGAAGTTGAAGAAGCACAATAATGATGAATTATATACAGGCTGAAAACACTCTATAGATTTTGGATGGTTATTGACCTGTTTGATCATTTTAAATGGGGAAATGAGAACTACCAGTCTTTTATTGGTGTCTATCAGTTTTTCCAAGACAAAGAGCCACAACAAGGAGGTTCCTCAGGGCTACACTGTGCCAAGCTATGGATGCAGCAGTTAAGCCACAAACACATTGACTCAGCAAAAGAATTATATAGAAGGATTGTAAGAGATTTTTAAAATTAAGTAAGAGACAGCTTGGAAATAGAATCACAGAAACACAGAACCACAGAATCACCACTAAGCTCATCGAGTCCAACCATCAACCCATCACCACCATACCACTAACCGTGTCACTCCATAAGACATCTACCCCCTTCTTGAAGACCTGCAGGAACAGTGATTCCACCTCTTTTCTGGGCATCCTGTTGATGACTGGACTTAATGGTCTTTCCAACTTTAACCAGTCTATGAAATAGTGTCACAAAGGAAGTTTGATATGATGGAAAAAGATTAAAAAAAAAAGAGCACCCACCATATTAATTCCATACCTAGGCACATTTTTAAATGTTCTCAATTCAAACGTTCCTGCCTTTGTTTATGAAACGAAACCATCAGATATCTGATTCATCGTTTCCCTTTGAGTCAGGTTAATAGCCTCTCTATGTCTGTCCAAAGGACAGCATGCCAGCAAAGCTCTATGGGTCCAATCCTTCCAAAAATACTTCACTGCGGGTTGAATAGCAGTGTGGCCTAGAAGAGCAAGCACGGAGCTAGGGCTACCAGCACCACCTCATGCAAATCACTGGCCTCTTCTTCTGTCACCCCTCCATTTTCCATCTATGTTAGCTAACATACACTTCAGGATTTGCTTACTTTTCACTATATTTGTTAACAAAGTGGGCAGCATAATGTCATTTCTCTTCAAGAACATTGGTCCTAGTAAATAAAAGAAATAAAGAAGAAAAAATCACCAAAACATGGATCAGGCTCTAGATGCATCATGCCTGTTTTCAATATAAATCTAATCTTCCACCAAATTCCACCAACCTATACCAAACACCATCAATTCAAAAGAAAATGACTTTTATTTTGAATTAAAAAATCACACACAAAGCATCAATAAGTCATCAATAACGCAGCACAGGGTTTGCTGTTGGAGAAACTGCAACACAAAATGGCTGCTGAAACACGGGAAGAGAGATTCAAGTGATGTGTAAAACAAAATAGAAATATTATCCGAAACAACTAAAAAGCCATCTCTTTGTTCCCAAAGAAGAACTCTCCAGCTTTCCAGCTTTGTATCTTCATATTAGCCTAAGCAATTTAAGCATAACTATATAAATAATGATAATAATGATAATCCCCAAACAACCCAAAACAATTGATCCTTAGGGATAAGACCTCAACTGTTGAGCTATAAACCCCTGAACATTGGATTTTAATGGATACTAAAGACTCTTAACTAAGCCATATAAAGATAACCTGAAACAAAATGATCTGTGTCGTAAGCTGCTTGCAAACTCCCATAAACGTTCCTCATTGTCATAAAGTCTGAAAAATAACTGAGACTGTGTACTCAGCCCTGTAAACTGGCTTCTGTGCATTGGTTTCATTCTCTTTGCCACTCCTTTTTATAATTCATCACTTGCGTGGCTGTTATATATTATTATTATTTATTGCTGCCTTTACCATTTCTGTGCAATTTATAAATTGCTTGTGCCAGACCTGAGGGAAGACAAGGATTATTCTAAATCTACTACAAGTAAATATAAATTTTAATAACAACAGCATATTTTGGCCTGCCTGCCTCAGACACCCTGTTTTGATATTCTCTATGCTGTAATTTGGAATCTGCATACTCTTATTGGAAAATGAAAACATACATACATACATACATATATATATATATTTTTTTTTTTCCCAGAATGCTGCCATTATAATAATTGAATTTAAAACAGGAGTCGCATTTCTCTAGTTGGAGTTAGGCATAATTGTATACCCCTGATTTACCAGCAGGACTCAACCCGCTGGTATTCCTGGAGCTACTGGGAGAACATGAGCAGCTGGGGGAAATGGTACCCAATAGAGCATCTGTGCTGGGTGCTGCAGTTGGTTTGGGGCAGTCCCAGGTTAATGTACCAACTGGGAGAAGAACTCATTGAGAGCAACCCTGAGAAGAACCTGAGGTTCTGGTGGACAAAAAGCTGACATGAGCAGCAGAGTGTGCTCACAGCCCAGAAGGTCACCAGCACCTTGAGCTGCATCAGCAAAGGGGGTGGAGAGGACTGTCCCCTATGCTTTGCCCTTCTGAGGCCCCACCTGGAGTTCTGCATCCAGGCCTGGGGCCCACAGCACAAGAGAGACATGGAGCAGTGGGAGCAGGTTTTCACTGCAGCTGTAACCCACCACCCGAGGAAGGTGATAGCAATGCCTGTATCATAAATGATCTCACAGATTCCATGGCTGTTATCAGCAGTGGCAAACTACCCAGCATAGCCAAGGCAAGGTATTGCTTTCAATTGCTTGCTTTTAGCAAAGCGCTCAGAAAAATGATCCTGGTTGGTCTTGGAAAATGCAAGAGTTTTACCAGCAACAGCTGCTTTTAAGCATGGCTGTGGCTAACAGGCACCAAGTGCTACAAGCCTGGCTGCACATGCCTGCTTGAGATGTAACAGGGCTGAGACTTCACACTGCTAGAAATCATCTCTTCCAGAGGGAAGCCCCATCGACGGGACAGGACACATCCTGAATGCAAACAGGATTTGTCACTAAGCCTTTTGTAAAGAAAGTGGGAAGAAAATGAAAGAGCAATCTGGGGAACCATGGGAGACTGAAGGATGTCACAGCACAGGTGGTACGGTCATCTCCATCCTTACAGCAAAAAACTTACCTAGAATCTTCACAAAATGCATCAATATGGTACTTAGGGATGTGGGTTAGTGGGCAATTCTGGTGGTAGGTGGACGGTTGGACTAAATGATTTTAGGTCTTTTCCAACCCTAATGATTCTGTCTGCATGACCCCAGCTAACCCACCTTCACCTTGTACAGCATGCATATAAGCTGCTCAGCCTCTTTTGAGACAGATTACGTCTAGTACAGGACTTCACTGCTCTCTTCAGAAGTGTTTTTTGTGAATACAGAGCCCCAGAATTTCACAAGGGACTTTTTAGAGAGGCAGAGACTCCCTTTATTTTATAGAATGTCCACACCAAACCATTGGAACTTCAGTTCTGATCTCTTCTGAATATTTAGCAATGAGCTATCAGACACATTCTCTTAACAGAAACTTCTCTGAGTGAGTAACACACATGACTAACTAGATGCAAGGGGTAAAAGCTAGACATATTTAGATTGGTGCACATTTTAAAAAATGAGATAATAAAGAGCTAGAATAATTCACTTAAAAACAGGGCAGGTTTTCCCTATCTGAACAAAATAATAATGAAAAATTAAAACCTTGCCTAAATTTTGTGCCCTAGTTCAGTCAGAGTTATTGAACTCAAAGCAGTACAATTAATTAGTGGAGATCATATAGCCTGTGCTACACGGGAGGTCACAGCAGATCAAACCCTCATTGCCTTAAACGATGGAAATTTATAAATCCCTAAACATCCACTTTGCTCTGCTCTTACGTCCACAGTTTGCTTGTTAACACTTTACACCTTGCTGTTATCCAGCAATTCAGGCCAACCCCATTCAGCATAAATATGCTCCTCCATGAGGCGCACACTCTGAAAGCACGTGGATGAGCACTGATCTTACTCGAGCAAGGAGGGTTTCTCACTACTCAGAAGCTTTGCACTGAGTTTGTTGTTGATGTTGTTGCGTGTGCTGAGCTTCATTCCTGTTCTCATTTTTATCACACTGCAGGAATAACACCTCTTTAAGGACCATTTCAGCTTTGCTATTAAGTTCAACTACCATTTGGAGGAATCAATAACAAAGTGTTCTACAAGAGGACACTGTGATTTACAAATACAGGGAAAGAAAGAGAATGATGCAAAGCCATTGGTATGGATGTGAAGGGCTGTTGGGAAGGGGAAAATAAAAAGTCTGCAAGAAGATTCTGAACAACCAATTTAATCTTGGAAGAAAATTCAGCAGAGTTATCCTGTGTGGCAGCTATCATAAAAAGTTGCAGGAGAAATCTACAGGAAATTCAATATGAAATCAAAAATGTACACCAATGGGATCTCCAGAGAAAGAGAGAAGGAGGGAGGCAACGGTTTCTCATAAAGCATTACAGAAAGCAGCCTTACATCTTCCCTCACAGCTCCTAAAAATAATTATTAGTGCAGAAGAGAGAAATGTTAGCAGATATACTTTGAATAGAGGAATACTTTGATACATGCATCTAATTTATCAAGGACTTTCCTCCCCCCCATACCCAACAGACAAGAGTTCGAGAACGCATGTCTTCTTCCAACCCTGCATATTTACATATTCAGGCTCTGAGCACAAATTATAGGTTTTGTTGTTGTTATTTCACCAGTGGGAACATGGAGGCAGATATGGACCAAGTCTCACCAAAGGCTGAGCTCTGAAATGTCACCTGAGTGTGCCCTGCTGACAGTGCCTTGGCCACCAAAGCCACCCTCCCTAAGCATGGGCCTTTCACACAGTGCTGCAAAAAGGCAGACAGAATGCATCACAGTGGCAGAAGGCATAATTTTGCAATGACACAGGAATAAAGAAACAGAAGACAACTCCCATCTTTTGTCTAGCAGAAAGCTGGGTCCATGCTCCAGCAAAACTGAACTATGGCAATATATAGAATAGAATAGAATATAGAACCAGCATGTAATTCACAGCTGGAAGGACTGGAACTGCAACACCAAAGACAGTGTCTCACGTTAGCTAAAACAAATAGCCCAGAAGCAAAGGGAAACCACTTTGCCCCTGTAGAATTTGCTCAGTTCTGAGCAATGGGAGACCCTGGGTGTGCCCTCAGTGACTTCTTCATGCCCACCACATGGTCATGTCCCAGAGACGTCTGTGTAGGCTCGTGGAAGTCTATTTCTGATCTGTACATTCTTCTTTTGTCTGCACTTCGGTTTTTAATGGGAAGAAAGAAAAAAAAAACAACAAAAAAGCTGTGATACTTCGGGCAAATTCTGCACTCTTGGAAAAATGAGCAGACAGAGCCAAATGACAGAGCATAAGCAACATTCCCCAAAGTACCGCAGGCATCACGCTCCTATGCCCTGCACATGGGCCCGTTCCTTCCCAAAGCCTCATCCCCCCCCTAAGACCTCAAAGGGTTAAGCCTGCAAATTGCCCCACTGTGCTGCTGGGACGGCATGAAGGATGGCTGCCATTGCGCGGTCAGAGTGACAGCGCCAATTTGATGTGCTGCCATCAAGGGCCTTCTCGGCGCCGAGCGCCCTGATGGTTTCGTGATGCGAACAGTCGCATCGCAAAATGGTTTTCCTCTCCCGCTGCCTCTGCTTCCATCTGCTGCTGGGCCGAGGCACAGCCGGCTGCCTGCCTGTCACAGCATGTATTAAAATTAGCTGGGGAGGAGGCACTCAGTTGTGCTAATTACATTTTAATCATTGGAAATGTGTTGGCAAATCAAGCCTTGATTGCCATCTCGGAGTCTGTCTCCTCCAGCAGAGTGAAGGGGCTGTCTGCATTAGCTGGGGCCTGCTGGGCCCAGTTCTTTCACAGAAGATAGAATATGGTGCCTGCTGGCCCACCACTGAGACTGCTTTGGCACATTATTAAAAAGCCACAAGGCTTGTTTCAAATCATCACCGTGTGAGCTCCGCTCATTCGCACATCCCTGGGTATTCCAGCCACTTGGTACTTTTAACTATATCTAGTTTACCTCGTGGGCTAAAAAACAATTTTGCATGTGTGGGTGGAGGGAGACGGAGCTCTTTGCAGCTCGTTGGGTTGGGCATGGAGCCGGCTGTCGAACGCCTGCCTTGTCAGCTGCAGCACTGCATCCTGAAATAACTGGAGCCCGCTCAGCCCCGCTGCGCCTCAGGGAGGTCTGGAACAAGGCCGGGTCCGAGCTGTGGAAATGAAAGAAAACCTATCCCATTCCTCATGCGATGGGATAAAGAAAATGGAGCCCTCAGTGACCGTCAGGCCAGCTAGGCTTGTAAATCAGGCTTGGAGCGGTTCCCCTCTGTTCCCCTGGCTGAGCGCTCACATGCAGATCCTAAAATCAGCATGCTGGATGCAGATCAAAAGGATGAATGTTCAAGCCCTTTCCCCAGCCACATTTGAATTTTTATTTTTTTTCTTTATCGATACAGGAAAGCTTCCAGAGCAAGCAGCTCGAACCAAAAGAAGAAAGAGCCAGGATCTCTCAAATGTCAGGATGTGTGTAGGGTAAACAAAACCAGCAGCATCTACCACCTGCAATTCCCCTCCCAAAATAAACAGACTACACTACGGATATTTTGCAACCTGAAAAATTCACCCTCAAATCTCTTTTTTTATAGAATGTAAATCTTGTCAATACCCAAACCCTTCCCATTGCCTGCAGAACTGGCATTCTCCTGGTTTTTCCACAGCCAGGCATGAAGGACCAGGCGCTCTGCAATGCCAGATCTCCAAATGGCTCGGCTCGCAGTTGGACACCTAAGTGAGTGCCAGATTCCCCCAGTGCTCAGCAGCCAGCAATGCCTATTGCTGCCCTTGAGGTAAAGTTCCAAAATATCCCTCTAGACTGAACACTTTTGGCAGACGGAGTGCTTTGAGGACTCAAGCGGGTGATAAACACTGAAGCTGTTAAATTCAGCTTTCTTCTTCCCCTTTCATAAATTCATGAAGGTTGGAAAGACCACTAAGATCATCCAGTCCAACCAACAACCCATCACCACCATGCCCACTCTCAATGAGACATCTACTTCTTTCTTGAACACCTCCAGGGACAGTGACTCCTCCACCTCCCTGGGAAGCCTCTTCCAATGCATCACCACTCTTTCTGAGAATAACTTTTTTCTAATATCCAAACTGAACCTCCCTTTGCACAAGTTAAAACCTTTACCTCTGGTCCTACTGCTCTTATCGGGGAGAAAAGGCAGACTCTCACTCACCACCAGCTCCTTCCAGGCACTATAGAGAGAGAGATGAGGTTTCCCCTGAACCTCCTCGTCTTCAGACTGAACCATCCCACTTCCCTCAGCCATTCCCCATCACACTTGTGCTTCAGACACATGTAGAGGTTTCTGTTTTGGTGCTCCTCCATTTCCCCCCAAAATGGCAGCAGTGACTGCAGAGCTGGCTTACAACTGTGCAATTAAGGACACAATGCCTACGGATCGCCTCCTGAAATCTCAGTAATGCTCCACTCATTAGTACACGCAAGTGGCTTTTTAGTTGTTCATTTATGACACCTCACACCGCCGTACACAGGCACGATCAAGTTACAGAGCCTTGAGTACCCAATGCATTTGCAAAGAAGGAAAGCTATTTTTACAGCCCCTGAGAGGAGGCAGACTGTGGAGGTACTTCCTTCTTTATACAATTACATTGCCACTGAACGTAATGTTTTCATGACTATCGTATAATGAAACTTAAAACTGATCATTTTATAGCCCCAGCAATGAGATAAGGGTTTGCATGTACCACAGAGAGAACCTATGGTGTCCTATCACAGAGCTGCACTGCACAGGCAAATCTGAAACAAAAAAGCTGAGTTATACTTGTGCTTTGGGATAAAAACTCAGTGTCCATGTTAGGAGGGTGGGAGAAACTGGAAATTAAAACCTGACTGATATGCATTAAGGCAATCAGAGACAATTTATTTAAATAGGCTTACTAGAACAGTTTTGTTCCTTTTTAACTCCAGAGCTTTAAATTTAAATGCTCTAATCCTATTTTTTTTTCTTGCCATTTTTAACAGGAAATTTATGTAAAAATACAATTATTGTAACTAAATGAGACACAGACTTCATTCAGCACCTTTAATTTTCCTTTGCCTTTAAAAGAAGGGGTAAGCATATTTGCATTTGCATGATGGCTCCAGCAGTCCTAACCACCACTTTCAATGAAGCTTCTCCTAGCATTACATGAATGATGTTCAAGGCCTTCCAAGCAGGGCTGGGCCTCTACAAGTGGCACCAGCCTTCATTTCTTGGAGTACAAAGACTGGGGTTGAAACCTGTAATTTGGGCAATGATTGAACATCTGATTAAAGCCACCAGAATTAAGAAGCAGTCACATTTTAGCTTTCTGTCACTGCATTCAAGGAACATATTCATTATATTTGGGATCAGAAAGAATGCAATACATATTCCCCAGTGTCCCTAAAAGTCAGCTCTTCTGTGCCCTCCTGTCCCTGTTCCATGGAGAAAACAAAGCTATTTTCATTGCTGAGCATTTGGCATTACCAAAGTGAACAAGGATGATTTTGCACAGCCATTTCTCTAAAGCATGTTGAGGGGAAAAATGGGTAAGGGACAGCACCTACATGACTACTGCCTTTTCAGGACCAGAAGGTAATAAAGGAAACATCTGTCTAATGACCTTTAAAGTCCTTCCCAACACAAACAATTCTATGATTCTATGATCTTTACCCCAGCTACAGGTCTGTCTTCCTTTTTCTGTCCTACAGTGCTGCCTCAGAAGAATCAAGTCTTCCTAAAAGGTCTGGGGATGGAGAAGGGAATCCCCAGCCAGGCTAGGACACACAGCAGCCCCAAGGCTTTCAGTACCGCCATCTAGAGGAGGTGATCTCCTCCCCATCACTAGTGAGAGCCTGAGAGGACTGCTGTCCCCAGATGGAAGGTTGTCCTGAATAGTATTCTACTGACCCCACACCAAAAGGAGGCATTTAGTAGAAGCAAATGGAAAATGAAGCTGAACAGAAATAAGAGACACAAACAGAACACAAAGAGAGGCAACGCTTCTCTTAATTTTTCACATGGAAAGTGAACCAGACTTTCTCTGAGGCCATCTAAAGCTAATTCAAGTCACACATAACACAAGTTGTGTTCCTAAACATAATCTACTTTTTCTATTATTGCCCCTTCATGCAGTGCTTTCAGTGGACACATTCATTCCGGCTGTTTCAATCTGGAACCACAAAAATACCTTCCTAGAGGCAATGTATGGAATTTTCAAGGGCATTACTGAAAAGAGAAGGGGGGCAATTCTGCACCCTCCTAAGCTGCTGTTACAGAAGCTCGACTGCTGCATAAAACATACGTTGGAAATACAGGAGCACCACATGGAAAGGGTGCTCATAGTGAAGAGCACACCGAAAAATAAGCTGCTTCCCATCAGCAAGTGCATTCTTTATCTTTAGCGTAACATTTATAAAGCTTGTTCAGGAAAAAAATGTGTTAAATCTTTCATCAGGCTACAGACACTGTATTTGGAGTCTTCACAGAAACCCGAAGTAGTGCCATAAGGTGCCTGGAATATTAGCCAAGATAAAACCTTCAGGGCCATGCACGCTACTGTTTTCAAATCTGTTCTTTCATCTGATGTGCCAGTCGAAATTACTTCTGCAACATGGTCAGAACCAACCTGGATGGATTTATAATGCCTCAAATTGCTATGGGCATATTTTTGTGAATTGCCTAGAGACAAACAGATAGTTCTCTTTAGATTGTGCGAATTGCTAATTCTTATGCATGTCATGCGTTTTCCAAGTGGCATGTTTAGACAAGAAAATTGCAGAATATTCCTGATGTCACCAGAGCTCTATGCTTAGAAAGTGTAGGACAGTGTCCTTATATCTCAGTATATATACTACAAATCATTTTAACTTCAAATTAGACAACACTTGTTACATTTTCTCACTGTACGACTCTGTGTAGGAGTAGAGTCAAGCAATAATGAACAGATTATCAATTATACCAATGCAATGCAACGACTCGCGCAAGTAACAGAAGCAGAACTGAGCATTTATTTGCTCTGTTTAGGCAATTTGAATAGAAAGCGTAAGCGCTATCTTTTGTGTCAACATGTTGAGTTTCGTGATAACTCAAGTCTGTTGGCATTATTATACTACACTCAACAAATAACAAAGGCTTCCTTGCAGTGTGCTCTCCTGATACAACAAAGCTTTTGTGCTCAATCCACGGAGCTCCTCTCTCTGTCCATCCTCAACGTTTTTGAACCTAATGGCCAATTTTACCCATAGATAAGATAATGAACCTCTTGTGACTTTTGTAAGGGAAAAATAAATAAAGAAATAAACAAAGGCGGGGTTGGTATAGAGACCCACTAAGCCTGGAAGAAAGGCTGCAGCATGTGATCGCACCTCGCTTGATACCAGAAAACGCACACAGATGAGAAATGTTCTAAGAACTCCAAAGAAAAAGCATCAATCAGAGCTTTCAATTAACTCTCTATGGGGAACCAAGCTTTGCTAAGTTTTCTTTTTTTTTGCTCATGGAACGACTTGTGTTTATTTTACAACTTACACCTTGGATTCAGAGGTGCCAGCTTTTAACTAATATATAAATTACCTTTATCCTTGAAACCAACAGGGACATCTCCGTATAGTGTATATTATAATGCATAATTATAGCTTCAGGGCATCATTTTATGTGAAAATGTAAAATATAAAATAAAATTCCGTTTATATTACGATCAGATTTTTGCATTTAAAGTGATCCCATACATGTGGAGGAACTGGTAAACTGCCTGCTCAAGCAGCACAGAAAGCATGGTCCCATGGTTATGCTAAGGGCTGTAAGATTACAACGATGGGCTTCTTTCCCAGCTATGATATACTCTTACTTAGTAATTTGGGGTAAAAAGCAGAACGTATCAAAACAACCTCCCCTCTCTTTCTGTGTCCTGCATCTTTAAAACAACTTTTCCCTTTCTTCCCCTCAACTTTCCCTTTCCTTTCTATTTGTGCTATGCTTTTATATAAACCGTCTGATGCCTGCTTTCCTCTGAATGCCTATAAACTTTGTTTTCTAATTCTAACAAATCCAAACACAAACAGACTGAATCCATTTTACTGAAGTATTTTTAGTGGATTTTTGTTTTGTTTCTTTTAATTCTTGACCACCAGCCACAAACAAATTCCAGAGGCTCCAGAAAGCTGCCTGTGTCTGTAAGACGAGTGTAAACTTAACACATCAGTAGATTTGGGGTACTAAGGGAGATGTCAGGAATAAAATGGTTGCTCTGCTATTACTGGTAAGGATACAACATTTATATATTTGTCTTCATGCACTAGGCATGCAGCCTAGCTTACATCAATGTATTTTACTGTATTTCACTGCTCGATAGGGCAAGAGGGAATGGCTTTAAACTAAAAGAGGGGAGATGTTGGTTAGACGTTACTAATTTTTTACTGTGAAGCACTGGCATGGGCTGCCCAAAGAGGCTGTGGGTGCCCCATCCCTGGAGGCATTCAAGGCTGGGCTGGATGGATCCTGGGCAGCCTGATCTTCTGGTTGGCAACCAGCCCATGGAAAGGAGGTTGCACCCAAGTGACCTCCTCCAACCTAACCCATTCCACGACTCTACAATTCTATTAATTTAAAAGGAGGAGAACAAATTATTAGCCACTGACCAGTCGCTTCAAATCCCCTGTAGATTTCATCATCGGTTTCAATGGTGTTTGCAAGGGCAAACAGAAGAATTTTATTTTCAAATGGAAGAGGGAGCAGTGCTGCTAAAACAGCATTGCTTCCAACCCCTGCGGGATGCAAAAATAATCTGTGACTGTGACTTCAGTGAATTTAGTTAAGTACAGTTAAATCGCATCACAGATCCGTCTTTCGCAGATCCGCAACAGTTAATGAACGCGGTGGGGAGAGCAGATATTTCTTCAAAACAACTCATCAAGGAAGCTGCCTCTCCTCAGCAGATGTAAAGGCAGGGCCCAGCGCAGGAGCTGGCAGCAGCAGATGGTGCCTGAGGGCAGCTTGCTGTCTCCTGCTCCTGGGGGTGAGGCTGGGCGAGACGGGAGGTGCTGGGAGGTGGGGGCTGTGTTTTTCGGCAGCAGGTAAAATCCATTTGTCACACCAGCTCCAACTGGGCTCTCAGCACAAAAGTTAATATCTGAAACCAATGAGGCATTCTGCGCTCCGACGGCAGCGAGGCGGGGAAGCTGGGAGCAGCGCCGAGCCCCAGCCTCCGTCAGCAGGGAACGATGGCAAACTTCTCCTCCTGAAAGACAGCCTTTTCCTCTCTCTTTTCCAAACAAATAATAATAATAACAACAACAACAACAAAAAAAGGGTATGCAAAGGGAAGCGTTTTATCTTATTGCACCTTCAGGGAAAGAACACCAAATGACGAAAGAGAGCGTGTTTTCTTTCTCTGTTCTCCACACAACAACACCAGTAAGCTCATAAAAGAGGCCCCTGCTTTCTCCCTCTCTGAAATACAGACACATACACAGCACCAGCAATAAATTTCCATTGCCTCCAACTTCTAGCTCTGCCAAGGTATGTGCCACAGACAGCATTTTTATGAGCCCGTCTTTGACTGCCTGGATTTCGCCTTCATAAAGAAGAGATTTTAGTCCATTCTGTCTATTTATTTTGTGTAGAGGAATCAAGGTCAATAAACCACGGAGAAATTCACTCTACCTTATTCCATTTCACACTTTTGTCATCCACGCTTTATCGAGTATCTGAATGAATTTTTAATATCGTGCCACAAAATGCTTTGGTCTTCTATCATATGCTGGGACTCTATAAATCTGATAACACTTGGGAGTTCTCAAATATACTCAGCACTGAAGAAACAGCTTTAAAGTTTAGTCATTCTGATGAAATGTAAGAGCTTATATCAGTGACAGGTTGACAGAAAAAGCTGTTTTCCTTTCCATTTCACAGACTTCCACGTATGAACGCCATGAAACATGTCAGGACTTTCTCTGAGTCTATGAAGACAGCGATGGCATCTGCTCCCAGTGGGGAGCCCTTCTAACCAGTAATACTGTAAAATTTCCTGATTCTGAAATCTGATTGACAGTTGCAGGAAGGGCAGGGAGGAGGTGTTTACTGTATTTCATAGGAGAGCATCAATTGCTTGTCTTGGCACATGATGTATATTTTTATGGCATACAATGCCACTTTCAGCATTTTTTTTTTTCTTAAGTAAAATGTATTCGTGCTGGCTGAACAGGTTTATAATTCCCTGTTGCTGGAAAATATACACGTCTTTTAAAACTAGGAATTAACCCTACACATTCATGTACAGTTTTAGGTAAGCAGGCAAAAGAGAAAGACCTAAATTAGGGCTGTAAGAAAGAAGGGGACATTCTTTAGCAGGGTCTGCTGTGACAGGAAAAGGGGATATGATTTCTAAATCTAAAGTTCATAAAACTAAAAAAAAGGGGAGATTTAGATTGGACTTAAGGAAGTTTTTTACAATAAGGGTGATGAGGCCCCAGCATGGGTTGCCCAGAGAGATGGTGGATGCCCCATCCCTGGAGACACTCAGGATCAGATTGGAAGGGCTCTGAGCACCTGATTGAGATGTAGTGCCCCTGTGCACTGCAGGGGAGTTGGGACAGATGGCATTTAAGGGTCCCTTCCAACTCAAATGCTTCTATGATTCTATGACCTTATGGAATCCTTACGGATTCCATGGCCTAAAGAACACATGGACATGTTGATCCCATCAGCAGCCCAGCACAGAGGTACACTGGCTGATCCCACCTTCTAATGACAGCGGCTATAGGAGAGATCCATACACTTCATAGTCTATTAAATATTACTTTGTTATGCCATGGTCAAACTGAGATCTCACTGAGTATATTACATTTTCCTACCTGCTCTTTTGACACACACAGAGCTATGGTTTGCAGAAACCTGTCTGAATTGCATACAAATGCTTACCCCAGTCCCAACTCGAACTTTCAAGCAGTTAATCTCACTTGCCTGCAGGGATGGGAAGTCTAAAGATTGTGCTTGTTCCTTATTCTATTGCGTACTATAACACAGCAGTTTTCCACTTGTGATTTGCTACATTCTGAAATTGCACAAATGTTCTCCAAGAGGTATCTAAAAAATGAGCAAGAATAGCAAACCAACAGCCAATAGCCTTAAATTTACTGGAAAACTCTACACCTTCCAAATAAAGTGTTTAGGGATGCACAATTCAAAAAGCCTATGGGAATTGCTGAGTCACAGCCTGAACCTCTGATTGATCACCTGAGGTGAGCAATGAGTCAGCCATGGGAGCACAGGTGAAGGCAACTCACCTGTGCTGCAGGAAGGGGTGGAGCTTGGCTCCACATCTCCTAGACTCATTTAAGAGCTGACTACCAGTGGGGTAGGGTCTCTTCTGGAGATCCACTCTGCTGGAGTTTCCTAAGTGAGCCCAGGATATGGGCAAGTATCCTATCTATTATCTTTCTGTTGCTTTGCCTAAATTCTCTTGTTTATTTCATTATCATAACATCTTAGTATTCTTTGATTATACACTGCTAAAAGCTTCCAACCATACCAAAACCACAGCTCCTCCATGTTCACATGGCAGTGCAAAATCTTCCTTATAAAAAGGTGAAGCAACAACCCAAACTGCTTTTGCTGTCCTGCCATTCCACCAACTCTAAGAGTACTAAATACAGAGCAAAGAAAACCCTGGGTTGTGTGCCTTTGCAGGAAATGGCATTAAGCCTGAATTACTTAATAAATGAAGTAGAATGAAAGACTGCAGTAAGCACTGTGTCGATGCTGGTTTAGAGACCAGATTTGCTCATGCATACAGAGCTAGAACTCTTCTCAGTTTCAGTTTGGGGAAGACTGGAAAACAAGAGATTTTTAAAATCTGATTTTCTATTTTCAAGTTCCCCTGAAACCGTTCTGAATGAAGGAGGGATTCAAATGCTCACTCTCAATAGTTGTATGCCAAGGTAAGGTCTAAAAACTTGGTCTAAGGTCTAAAAAGTTCAGATTCATTGGAAATCCAGCCATCGTCCATTAGTCTACAGGAAAGACGTCCCAATAACTGAAGGTACTCTGAATCTGGAACTACTGAGGTTACAAAGAGTGGGACGTGTAGGAAAACCTTCACTATATAATTAGAAGTACTGTCATATGACATATTTTGTCAATGCATTTACTCTTGTCCTAGTAACTCTTTGACATAGGAGTGCATTCAGGCATTCTATTCTAGCTGCTCTGCTTCTGATTCAGATAATATTATGGATAGCTGTAACAGATGGCATTCACGATAGTGCTGCTTTACAAGACAAAGCTCCCACTCTTCTCCCTTCTGCTTTTTCTTGTCTAACTAAGGATATGTCAAGGTGAAATAAAGAGAGGCTCAGGCCCTTACACAGCAGCAATCACCATCAGAGCATGGCATCTGTGGTACCAAATAGCAGAGATAGGTGAAGAGATATAATCAAACACCGTTTGAAAGGATGAAGCAAAAGAAAAGCAAACCAAATAGCAAAAAAGAAGGATGCATCCAGAAACTCAGGCGATCACATGATTGGAAAAGGCAAAGTTACCTTTTATAACCACTCTTTCAGTGGCAAGGGCAGAGATTGGCAGAACCCACAGATTTTTACAGACGTGATTCTGACAGTCCTAGGGGATGTCAGCAGGTAGGAGACTATTACAAGAAGAGACTTCGACTTATGACATGCTCCTACTGATCAATCGAAGAGCTATTGATCCCTGGCTGCTAGGTAATGGCTGCGTACATCAAATGTGTACAGCAAGGACACACACTATGCTCCTGACAGCTTCCAATAGCATGTATTCTTGTGATAATTATGACAAGCTCATATTGACACGTGTGAAGTTACTCTGTGCTTAGCATGCTGCTCATTTTGTTGAAATACAATCATGTTCATTTTGGAGATAAACATGGTCATGTTAGCAGAAGTTTCAAAAGACTTCCAAGTTAGTTGTGGACTGCAGCCTCCTGGAAGCATAAAAAAAACCCTCAATTCGACACCTCCAATTTCATAATACTGAGTTAGATACTTCAGGAGGACAAAGTGCAGCATTTTAGGGGTGGAATTTCAAAGGAGAACTCTACAGGGCTATTTTCCTATTAGCATGATTAGCATCCAGACATAGTTTATCCTTGGGTTGGTCTGCATTTTGAGAGAGACTCAGAGGAAAAGCAATTTATAAAAGTCTCTCATACCTCCCTGTCCTAACCGCTTCAGCCACAGCGTAATCTCAGCAGCACATGTTCTCCCAAACACAGAGCTCACTAGCTTAGATCTTGTAATTACTGTTCTTCATCAACACAATCTGAAGGGTATAGCTTTAGAGTTTTTGCAAACTATTTGCATTGTTTTAAATTATTACGGCTTAGTGGGGAAAGATTGGTGGTTGGTGGATGGCTGGACTGGATGATCTTGAAGGTCTTTTCCAACCTTTGTGATTCTATGATTATTACTATTATGTGTAATAGACTGGAACTATCAAAGAGTTCCCTCCTATTCAGGGCCAAATCAGGAGTGCAGCATATAACATACTGTATGGCTCTGAATGCTATAGTCAGGACAGGAAAACAGTCGGAGTAGTTATTATCAGTTTGCTTTATAAGTATGTTATTTACAATACGCAACAGATGTTCTCCGAATGTTAATGGGAAAATACAGGCCTTTTATTTATTTCTTTTCTGACAGACCAAAAAGTGCAACTAATATAATAATAATCTTGCAAAATCCAAAGATTACTTCACAATTTGGAAAATGCTATGTTGAGTCATTAGTCTTATTATCTGGTATTTTCATAACTCAGTAGATAAACACTATAAACTATGATTTCCTGGTAATGATCCCTTATATGTGCAAAAACAGGCTTCCAAGAAATCTCAATTAAGCCCTAAGAAACAGTGGTTTTAAATTAACCCCAGCTCCCAAAGTAATGCAATAATGCACGTACGTGTGTGAGCATGCACATGTGCATGCGCTGCCCTTCCTGCGAACGGGTAGGATTAGAACTGCTGGGCTGTAAGTTATATCTCCTGTGCTGCTAACTGCTAACAGAATGTTTTCTTTAGCTCAGTGCTTTTCAGTCTGTCTGCAAACCCAAGGGATCCACACGCTCTTCGTATGTGGGTCTGTAAATCTGTTTTGGTTCGCTTCACTGTACTGGGTCCCTAATTCCATCAATAAAAGCTTAGGGGAGTCCATCTGTTGGAAAAAAAAAGAGCAAAAACTTCTGCTGTGGCACCAGGCCCTGATCTCCAGCACCAGGAGTTCTAAGTTCCTTCTTGGTGTTTGCTGGGGAGTTATAACTTGCCCAGCACAAAGGATTACGTGGGTAGATAATCCTAACACAACAGGTCTGAAATGTTACAAGGTTATGTGATCCCAACCTGAGGAAGTTGTGGACGGGATCAGCCCTGTAGGGTGCATGTTCTGATGTATTTTTTTCAATCTTCATTTGGAAATTGAGCTTGGACACACTAGCTCTTCCCTTTCAACAGTACTTTATCTGATGTTTTTGTGTGAACAATATTACACAGCACTGACAAGTGGTGGGTACTGCAAAGGATGGAAAGTTCGGCTATCCGTGCTCTTGTACCTTGTACAGCCACCAAGGTAGCCTACAAAATACTGGTGAAGTAAGATCAACCTGAAATTGTAATTTCTTAACCAATCCTTTGGGGAGAAAGTAGAAATTAATGCCTTTGTTATCTTACAAAACACACTGCTGAGAAGCATATTTTATATATATTTTGGTCCGCCTTCCAAAGTAAACAATGTTTGTGCATACGGGCTGTCAGCCCCCCAGTCCTAATCGTTTTTCAACCCTCCTGTTCCCTTTCAATGAAACCTGATAGAGATCTAAAAACCATCAAGTTGTGACAAGTTTCATGTAAACCAGTAGCACCAGTAGAGGAAAGGCAGATACTGCTCAGCTCTTACAAGACTATGCTGTCCTCCCAGCCAAACTGAGATGGAATATGCAACGCAGTCAGCAGTATGCAACATGTGCATGGCAGAGGGAAGACAACAGGGCTCCATGACGTGGGACACAAATCTAAGGCAATTGGCTTTCACTATTCTCCCCGCATGTAGAACAGCTTGTTTGAGCAATGTGAGGACAATGAGGTGTGATGTGGTTGTACAGGACCAATTAAGGGATGCTCATTTCAAAACAAAGAACTCACAGTCTCTACCCAAAGAAATCCAGTTTGACATTATTGCAGAGGAAAAAGTCCAGATTCTCCCCTAGTTTCCCTCCCATCTCAGCACAGCAGTCGGGAAAATAACATTCATTGCTATTGTACATGACAGGTAAAAGAAAAAAAAAGCAACAGCCACATCTGGTATCATTAATACTTTAGCAGACTTCCTATTTTTAAATTAGTATCATTCTGCAAGCAAAATGACAGCTCCTCACAGCGCCTATGAATCTGCAGAAACAAAGCAACAAACAAAGCAGCAGTTTACGCATACAGCTGCCGACAGCTCTGACAGCCTTTCAAAGCACTCCCGCGCACGGAGCCCAAACCTGCAGCAAAGAACACCAGGCTGGCACTTCCCTCGGGATTTTACAGGTGAGAAGCAAGCTCAGGAGCTGCTGGCTGCTGCCAGGAGCCACCTGGGGCTCAGCTGTGGGTACCAGCTGCACACGGACATGCGGTGGGGCCAGCAGGGAACCAGATGGATTTACAGGGCAGCACTAGCGAGCTCGCTGCGAGCCATTCCAGCTGCTGTTGGAGAGGCATCTCCTGATGAACTCCATGGTGGGACACGTCTCCTGCTCAGGGGATGCTCTGTTGGACTTTCTGTGCTTCCATTCAAGGGTGAGTGCCAGAAAAACGCAATGGGGGAGACCAATGCAAGGTGTCTGTAGCGGCAGCGTTTGGCAGCAAGGAGCAGAGCCAGCCCTGGCCCTGCACACTGCATCTCTTGGCTCCCAAGGTAACTGCTCACAGCATCGCTTCTGTGACACCAGGGCGCACACACACAAATGAGCTGTGGGACAGACTGCAGGAAATATCCGTCTCCTGAGGTAACCACAGGCTTAAAATTAGGCCTGAGGATGACAAAAAAGCCTGTCTGCCCGCATCCTGACACGTCTCATCCATCTCGGGGAGTTACCAAGCCCCATCTCCGCTGCTCACTTACGTCAATGAAATCAAGCAGGCTCTTGAAGCGGCTGCAGGAAGTTCTCCACATGTTCACTGAGGCATCTGGAGCAATTCCCGTTATTTAATTCTCGCTTGGTTGCCAACTCAAAACACCAAAACAGAAAGCAGAGACGTTTCTCAATCTTTCCTCATGAGGGATTTACATGGGTAAAACCCATCACAGAGTAATCACTCTGGACATATTTACAGATGAAATTTTCCATTGGATTTTCCAAGGTGCTCCATCTCACTGCCAATCCAGTCATACCACAGCTGTACAAAAGGGACAAACAGCTACCCCTGGCTTGCCACTACATGCACAGATACAAGCAATGCCCCATCTGGCTTCTATGGCTAACTGCTACCCATGGTACAGTTGTAGATAAATAAATCAGTGTACACAAGGACCCACTAAGTCACAGAAAGTCTCTGCTGGGAGCTAATTTGTGCAGTTCTTTTACGTCAGTTACCGTAGGACTTGGGGAAAAACAATCCACCACCAAGACAGAGGTCAGATTTTAATCTCAGTAATTAAGAAATGGGCCCTGATTCCTGGCTAGTAAATCCCTTGCTCATTTGTTCCTACCTAAGGACCTTTCCATATCTGGATTTCTCCAGCTCTGCACTGACTGCTGTTGCTTTGCCCTTACTCCAACCACTCCTGAATAGCCTTTGGTACGTCCTACTGAACCCCCAGCTTTTATTTTCCTCCACTCCATCTCTCTCGTTTAAATTTCTCACGCACACAGTAAGTACAGCAAGAATGGAGGTTGCAGGACACCCAATCACCTCTGGGTAGGTTCTTTTACTACATAACCCTTACCTTTAGAAATCTCTATGTTTAAGAAGAAGCTTGTTTGCAGGATGCTTTGCATAGAATTAGTCTGGAGGAGGAGAGGCTGAGGGGTGGCCTTATGGCTCTCTACAACTGCCTGAAAAAAGATCGTAGGAAGCTGGGAGTTGGCCTCTTTTCCCAGGTGACAGCGATAGGACAAAAGCTGATGGCCTTAAGTTGTGCCAGGGGATGTTCAGGTTGGATATAAGAAAAAATTCCTTCTCAGAAGAGCAGTGATGAACTGGCACAAGCTGCCAGGGAGTAGTGGGGTGACTGTCCCTGGAGGTGTTCAAGAAACATGGAGACAGGGCACTGAGGGCCACAGTTAGTGGACATGAGCTGATGGGCTGATGGTTCGACTAGATGATCTAATCGGCCTTTTCCAACCTTAATGACCCTATGAATATCATGTATCACTTCTTTATACCTCTCCTCCTGACTTCACATTCACTTGATGGCTGGTACAAGAAGCTGGAGAGCAAAGCACAAGCCATGGAATGGACTGCCATTACGCCCTCATTAAATCCACTGCTTTGCTGAGCCTTAAAAATAAATCTGCAGTGATTATTTTCAGCAGGGGAAAAAAATCTGCCAGTAAGTCAGCTGAAGCCAAGCAGAATGCACCATAAGCACTTTTCTGACCAAAGGAAAGCATTACTAAGTAACAAGTAACAGAGGAACTCTCCATGTTGGTTCTAGGACATCTGTAAGACAGTATCCTGAGTAGCAATCCATACATACACCTCATCAGCTAGCAGACAAACCATATTACCCTTCAATAGAGGAGCAGATAAAATAATTGCAAATGCAGAAGCTTGTATTTCCAGGGAACCTTCTAAATTCAGGGCTTTTGTGGCTGAGCATGTTTTGTTGTGCCTTGAGCAGAGCATGAAATGCCAACAAATGGGAAGGGAAAGTCCCATTAGGGCTCATGCTCACAGCAGCTTCCAATGAGACCCCTAGCAACAAAACCCAGGCTCTCCAGACAGAAAAGATGCTTCTGTGACTTCTCCTGACCCAGTTATAGGGTCAAAACATGGCATTAAGGCCAAGTGTTGTGCTCCTGGCTGCAGTCCTTAAGATCAGGTTACTCTGGAGTGTGCTGGCATTGTGGGCCTGGGTGATGTATGTTTGCTGTCAGTGCAGAAATAACACGCAGTGCATCGGAGCGGGCCCCACCTGCTGAGCAATATGTTCTCCATCCCTCGGGCTGTGCTGTGTGCCGTCGGCTAGGAGAAACTTCCACCCACCCAGCACATGGCAGGGCAGGAATGCACTCCCATGCTCGCCTACGGGAGGACAGAACCCCCTTTGCAGTGACAAGAAAATCACTCCCTCTTAAGTATTTACCTAAAAAAAAGCAAAAGAGGGAAAAAAGGGGGAAAAAGAGGAAGAATCACAGCCTGATTGCATACATCATGACCGCAATTGGCAGAGAAATTGGCTTGTTGATGATTGATTCATGAGCGCCTTACAAGCCAAGAGAGAGAGGACATGGCAATACCCTTACTTATTTACTTGGGAGGCTCCCCCAGGCCCTGCAGGAGACTGCAGGTCAGGCTGACATGCAGGAGGCTGCTCTCTGCCCGTCACAACGCAACACTTATTTCTTCCACGGTTTGATGGACGCCGCTGCTCCACACCACGTGGTGTTTTCTCATCACAGACAGGCATTAGCAAGGCAAGGAACCAGGATGCATCCTTTCTGGGGAGGGGAGGTGTGCATTTGTTATGGTGCCACTGAAGTGCTGGCAGGTCGAATGCAGATGAGTTTTGCTCGTTCATGCATTACTGCTGTCTCCAACACGGCTGGTGCCGCAACGCCTCAGGGCAGCCAAGTGGTTCCTCACCCTCACACATGGGGAAGGACAAGCTCTATCCTATCTGCTGAGCAAGCTCACTGCAGGTTGCATTAAATGGCAGAATTAATAGTTTCAGATTAAATTCATGCAGCCTTCCTGTTTCACTTCCAAGAAGCAGAATCATAGAATCATTAAGATTGGAAAGGACCTCTTACGATCATCTGGTCCAACTGTCCACCACCACCAATACCTACCGCTAACCACGTCCTTAAGTAGCGCATTTACATGTTTCTCAAACACCTCCAGGGACAGTGAGGAAACAGCCTGAGTGTTAAATCCCTTTTTCATCTTATACCAGTGTCACCTGGAGCAAGAGCTTCACACTTCACAAATGCACTTTGTGTATCACTGTACAACAAAAGAGTTACAGAACTTCACCCACAGAGCAGCAGGCTTTCGCTGTGCCAGATTTCCTATAAAATAGATTCTTCTGTATTTTGATAGGCATCACAAAGTTTATCAATAATTACTGGCTAGATTAAATAGTGTATTAAAATTAATACCAACCAATAAGTAAGCATGAATATTTCTTTAAGCTTCATGAAAGGACAGCCGTGGAATATGGATGGAAAGCAAAGGTTAAAATGTTTGTGGGTTTTGATATTGGAACAGATAAAGTTTCAGTTTCCAGTTTTAATCATTTACAGGATGCTCTCAGTACCGTACAAGTGGAGAGTATCACAGAGTCATAGGATGGCTTGGGTTGGAAGGGATCTCAAAGATCACCTAGTTCCATCCCCCTGCCACAGCAGGGCTTCCAACCACTAAACCGGGCACTCAATCAGGTTGCCCAGGGCCCTGGAGTCTCAAACACGCATAGATAGGTCCTATTTAATACAGGTGTGCATAATCTTGCTATTAATTTAAAAGACTTTCAAAGACAACTCGGTATGAACTGACTTTCCAGTGACATTCACTTATGCACAGTTAAACAAACCTGAGACCCCTCAGAACATCATCCATAATAAATCAGAGGATCTGAGTGACCACGATGGAGACCCCGAAGCCCCTTGCTGCTCCAGGGAGGCGATTCTGGATGGGTTGAGGCCCTGAATGCTCTCCTTAGACAACCCAGCTTTGTGCTGAACTACTTGGCTGTCCTCTGATGGCAGGGTTTGGGCTTTCGAAATGATGTGCACAAAGGCAATTATGGTCATCTCTTCTTTGGATCCCCTTGTTCAGTGTCTGTAAAATGAAATGAGCTCACACCCCACTGGCTCCTGAGCAGCCCTCACGTGTTAAAGACTTACGGTCATGGCTAATCTGTGACAAACCCGGGAAGTGTAATTAGCCCTGCCAAGCCATCTGTCAGCACGAGAGACTTGGATGGTATTTGGAAAAGGCATCTAAACATGCATGTGCTTGCCCTAAGTCCCAGGCCATCAAAACTTGGCCAACAGCTGGGCAGAACAGGAGCTGACACTTCTGCTAAAAAGGCCAGAGAAAAAATAGGCTGCTAATAGAGAGAAGCACCTAGTATCAGACACCACAGCATGCTGATATAAACCATCAGCCTCGAAATGAAAGCAAGTGATGGTGATTAAAGCTGCCCTGCCACTCTGGCAGTGAAGACCCGAGCTCCTTCAGCAGGAAGGTGCCTGGCACAGGGGAAGGGCCATTGCTGAGAGCCCTTCACATCTGCTGTCCTCCAAAATGACAGGGGACAAACGGTCGTGCCAAACGACTGCTGCTCTACCACCTCGATGTCAGCCGTTACAGTTTGCCACAGGAACTCAGGTGGTTCTCTTACTGTGCTTTTCCTCAAAAAAACCCATTCGTGTTTTTTTGAAAACAAACAAACAAACAAAAAACAAAACACAGCAGAAGAGTGAGCAGGCAAAGGAAAGGGAATAATGTTCATTTAAGAATTTCTATAAACTACAAAGCATGCAGATTTGATGCTTATGGATTAACCACAGCGTAGCAGGTAATGACGGCTAAACTCCAGCCAGGTGTGTGTGTGGTCAGTAGATGCCCAAGGGTCAAAGCTCACAGTTAAAGGTACTACATTCACTGTCAGAACTGTCTATAAACATGATTACAATGACCTCCATTCACTCAGTGTTTGCCAAAATCTGCTGCTATTATAAAGTAAACCTTTTTCAGGGAAGAATCATAGCGTAGTTGAGAAAAATGCTGACAAGCCCTGGAGGAAGGAAGAAACAGAGACTTTCGCTTTTCTTTTAATGGTTTTAGTGATCTGAAAGGTTGTCAGCAATGACAGTCACCTAATGTTGAGTTCTCACTGGGACAGACTCAGGATGTGCTCACCAGCAGTTACCCCACCTCAGCTCAGGAAGGATCATCAAGGAGGATTCTCTCCAAGTTGGTAACCAGGGAGTGATTTGTTGGATTTTTTTTCCCCACTCCAATTTGATCCGGGCAATTGGCTGCTTTGATTCCAACCCTTCTTCTGTTTGGGGCAGCTGTGGGATGGGATGGGATCAGATGCTCCACTCTGCACAGGCAGAGCAAGGACCAACATCAGCATCCCATAGCATGTGCCACGGGATCTTCCACAGAAGCCATGCTCAGACACAGCGTATCTGGTCTAAAATCAGCTATTTCAATGCAATTTCATTTTCACGTTATAGACTTTGGATTGAGGAATAGCTACGTGGAAAAAAGAGAAACTCTGAACCCTTGTGAATCACCCTGTGGCACAACTGCCATCTTCCAGGAAGGGCTACCAGTTCTGGTATCATGAAATTGTGCCACACATACTTGCAGCTCAACCTGAAATACACAAGTCCAGACACACAAAAGAAGTTAGATCAGCTAACAGATGGGTTTTTTTTAATTGATTTTTTTTTTAATGTCATTGAGTACTTTGACCCATCACTATCTTTCAGAATAGGAATTACTGGGAGTGTTATCAGTAGGCACAGCTAATGATGGAGTCAAGCTTTTTCTACATACAGTTGAAGTATGTCATACAGTTGAAGTAGAATGTATTCAACTACTCCATTTCTCATCTACTTTTACAACTTCCTCAAAAACTGTGTATATGCACAACCTTAACAGAGGATTACAATCCAGCTACAGTTGTGGAAAATGAGAAAGCTTTTCAGCTTTCAGATGGAAGTGTCTGCTTCAACCCGGCCGAACACTGGCAGTCACTAGAAGGTCCTTCAGTTGATCTAACCACATTTCAGGAAGTCTCTACTTGTAAAAGGAACACATTCAGGGACATAGACAGCGTCCCTATGGTACCATCATACATGCCAAAGATCTACAGATTATGAAGACACAAATTTGCTCTGTAGAGCCTCAAATTAATTGAAGGAGAGTTCAGCTGCTCCAAAGTGATGGTTAACATCAATTATAAATTCCTCTTCCCATTCTCTTGTCTGTATTCAACCTCAGCATTAGAGCTCCACTGCAACAAAATATTAAAAATAAGTAGCCCCAAACTAGTCTGTCAATTAAAAGAATAGGAGAAACACGCATCATATCCAATATACACGAGTGTCCTTTCTCTTTCATGAAAGTAGACCACTCTGTGCACGAGATTGCACTCTATCATTTAGGAAACATTAAGGGTGAAGCAGAAGCAACAAAAAGAGGGCTTTGTTTTCTCACAGGTGAAAAAAGGCAGCGAGTTTGTGGGTATACGTGGTGGCTGAAGAAGGTGTTTGTTTAAAATCTGTGTTTGTTGGAGCTCTCTAGAGGATCAGAGAGTGGGAATGAGACATCTTCACATCCAAACTGAAGGACCTGAATGCAAAAGACATGAAGCAGGAGTGGTGCAGTGCTGGTAATGACAAGCAGAAACAAAGTACAGAAAGGTTAAGAATGGCGCAGCTAAAACCCTCTTCCCCTTTCAACTTCTTGAGCTCTACACTTTTAATCCCAAGAGCTCTTCAGTTTTCTACCGTGTCTCCAAGGAAAAGCAGAGAAGTCTGGATTGGGTATTGGGTATTTCTAACAGAAAACGGGGAAGAAAGAAAAGAGGGGGAAAAAAAAAAATGCTCAGAACAAAACAAACAACCTTTCAAAACGTTTTGTACAACCTAACGAAGCAAATGGGACACAAGCAGGTGGCTTTTTTTCCTCCCTTCCAGGTCACCTTTATCCATGACACACAGCAACAAAAGCAGAAAAATGAAAGTTAAGGCCAACAGCCTGTCCTTAACTCGTCCTGCTGTGCTTTGGTACTGCAGGGCTCTCAGATTAATGTGGATGTCACACAGCATATGCTGCAAAAATGAGGCACCACAGGACGTGCAAAGAATGGAGGGTTAAGGCTTTGGGCACTCTTATCAAGGTAAAGCTCACAGACCCGAAATGGTACATCTCTGAGGATTTAGGCTTTTGTTACTTGGATCTCTTCCCTTAGATTTGCAGGCAGGCAGGATTGTCATCATTGAACTCGTGCATCTGGCTTTCCTGAGCACTGAATTACGCAACTTTGAGCACCGTCGCCTTTGTTTTTAAAACAATCCATGCATTCTGGGGTTCGTGAGCATGTTGAGATTCCCCAAATCTCTGATCTTCTTAGCCAGGTGCACAATGCCAAGGAAAGCTTTTGCATAAGCTCGCTGTTTGCCTCGCAGAGCATACAAAAGGCTTTTTAAACCAGCAGAACATAAAGTATCATGTGTTGTGCAAATGCTAAAGGAAATTATTGGGGAGAAATGAAAGTCTGGTGTGACAATGAGAAGAAAACCATTCAGAAGCCTTATTTTTCAAGATCAGTCAAAGATGTTGGAAGCTAAGAGCTGACAAAGTGCAAGTCTCTGTATGTTTCACACTGGAC